>VZRI01001294.1:260773-323463 GCA_013397515.1 Upupa epops | reverse complement strand
GGGGAAATAGGGGGAGGTGGGGTAGATAGCCCCCGCCGTTGACTCACTACACCCCATGTCCTTCTCTTCCTACATCATCCTGCCCGCTCCCCTCTTCCAGCACAACCACCAGCACAGCATCTCGGATACACGGAGCATCTGCAGCCTTGTCTCTGCCAGTTGTACATCTTTGTTACGCTAGCGAGCCTCAAGGTGTCCGATACAATCATCCAGAAATGCTCAAATACCCGCTGCTAACACCTACAAGTGTGGGCAGGTGAAAACAAACGCAGGCCAGCATGGCAAGGCAGCCCAGCGAGCAGGCTCTGAGGATTCACACAAACTTCTGTCTCACCTCCTCTCCACAACCTTCCTTTTGCCCAAGTCGTGGAAGGTAGCCCGCAATCCTGCTGCAGCAGTTTGAGCTGCTGTGACCCCCAGCCATGTGTGATCCGCTGCTCTACCCAGCCCCACCGCGAAGGCACGTGGAGGAAATGTGTCCCCAAATCTCCACTGTGTGCAGGCGAACTCCAAGATATGTGCTGAAACCAGGGCCATGGTGGTTTCCAGGCTGCCTTCAAGGGGAAGCCAAGCTCAGAGTAGGGTCTGCCTCATTTGCTAAGCATCTGTCCCATGCAAACCAGAGACCCTGGAGCAGNTTTTAGCTTCAGGGCTCGGAACGTGAATGTGGTCAACAAACAGCTTCTTGCGAGGGATTTCGCTGCAGCCTCAGCCCATACGCCTGGGCAATGCCTTCGTCGTGGGGAGGGTTACAGGGGCACGGTCGGCCGTAGATCCGGGCTAACCCCTCTGGCCCCCTAGAGCCATATTAACCCCAAAACCGCCGGCCCGCCGCGTTTCCGCCCCCTCCACCCCCCCTCCTCTCGCAGGCTNAGCATCTGCAGCCTTGTCTCTGCCAGTTGTACATCTTTGTTACGCTAGCGAGCCTCAAGGTGTCCGATACAATCATCCAGAAATGCTCAAATACCCGCTGCTAACACCTACAAGTGTGGGCAGGTGAAAACAAACGCAGGCCAGCATGGCAAGGCAGCCCAGCGAGCAGGCTCTGAGGATTCACACAAACTTCTGTCTCACCTCCTCTCCACAACCTTCCTTTTGCCCAAGTCGTGGAAGGTAGCCCACAATCCTGCTGCAGCAGTTTGAGCTGCTGTGACCCCCAGCCATGTGTGATCCGCTGCTCTACCCAGCCCCACCGCGAAGGCACGTGGAGGAAATGTGTCCCCAAATCTCCACTGTGTGCAGGCGAACTCCAAGATACGTGCTGAAACCAGGGCCATGGTGGTTTCCAGGCTGCCTTCAAGGGGAAGCCAAGCTCAGAGTAGGGTCTGCCTCATTTGCTAAGCATCTGTCCCATGCAAACCAGAGACCCTGGAGCAGCTGAAGGCAGAGCACTTTGCCATCCTGGGGCAGCAGCAGTAACCTGTGGCAGCAGGGCAGAGTGCCCAGGTGAGAGAATTGAAACTGTACAAATTAGTTTCACATTTAAATCTGTCCCTCTGATTTTGCCTCTGAAAAATAGCGTGGTCCTTCCTCCATTCAAGCACGTGAAATGTTTAGTGGTTACTGGAGAAAGAGACATAGACCTGCCTAAAATGGAGAAGCATGGCCTCTCCATCTTGCTGGCTGGCATACAGTCCTGCCATGCGGGATCGCGACCAGAGGCACAAAGGAGCACAACACAGTTCATATCGTATGCTGCTGTCCCTGCCTATCTGCTAATTTAGTGACAGACTTGGCAGTGGGTGAGTTCAGCAACTTTGGTGGGCAAATGTTCCTGCTTCAGAGCTCCAACTGTCATTCATTCCGAGTTGGAATATCACTTGCGAACTCAGTACATAACGTTAGGACCAAATATGAATTCCAAAATTCTGCCAGTTCCGCGGAGCTGGGCTGCATTATGTAACGGCAGATCACAGAGAGTGCTTTCCGACACCGTCTTGATAGTCTCAATCAAGCAGAAGCAATGTGGGTGGAACTCTTATCATACCAGGCTGACTCCCCATGAATGAGCAGAGGACTTGCACGTTCTAGAAATAGTGCGTGCATTAGTATTCACACATGAGAAGCGGGCATGCTGGTTTGCCTTTTCTCTCTTTTTTTCCCCCCTTCCCTTTTTAAAAAAAGCTCGAAATAAATACCCATTCTGCAAGCGCTTACTAGTAAGTGCCGCAGCGAGTCTGTGCAGGATCACAAACATCTGAGCGCCAGGTGACAGAAAGATTTGGTTATCGGCTTGCCCTAGGCAGGACCTATAATAAACCCCTGAACCTGGGGAGGCTTTTTCAGCAAGGTCTGGGATTTCAGCCTGCCTCTGCTTGCACAGCATCCAGCACAATGGAGCCCTGAGCCTTGACTGGACTTTCTGGGGTTCACCACCAAATAAACAGCACAAAACACTCAGGAAAAGGACTTTCAGATGACAGAATCCTCCCTCTGAAGGAAGCAAAACAGCCAGTCTGGCTTGTGTACGGGCAGGCAGAGGAAGGTACCGCTAAATGCCCATAAAATCTAATTTCTAATCAAATGCATTTGATTTCAGTCAGACTGGATTGAGTTTGTTCTGCTCTAGTACTTGCTAAGCTATTTGTCATTTTGTGTGCTTAATCTTTATGTATCTTATTATAAGTAAACACGTAGCGTGCCTCCTGACAGTTTCCATCCTAGGTTTCGAGCCAACATCATTTAAACTATGTGCATTTAAAGCCTCCCAGAACTTGACCTATAATGCAAATCCATACAGTCTTAATTATAGCAGCAGCAGCAGCCACCACACAAGTGAAGTAGTTTGAGCTTTCGTTACTAAAGAGACGCAGTAGTTAAGGTCTGTCAGCGCTCCTGTTACAATCCCCATCTTGAAGAGGTTATAACTTGGGCTGTGTAAATTTGATTGAGCTGAAACTTGGGACCCAAACTGTCAGTCCATATAGGGAATTATCTTATGAATAATTGGCTAACCCATAGCTTGATTCGCAGACCTTTCTAAAATGAGTTTTAATGGGTTTTAATGTTTTTTTCTTTTACTGACATCTAGGGTATGAATTTGGTACTTCCAGCTCTTCTGAAGCTCCATACCCAGCAGCACATACAGAGGTGCCCAAGTTACAGTGACCCAGAAGGGGCACATGTGCCACATTTCCCCACCCACGTGTACCCAAACACCTCTAAAAGACTGAGAAGGAGAAATGGCACTTAAATCCAACTCAAAAGAGTCTCCTAAATGTGTAAGAGAAAGTCAACAAGGACTTCAAAGGGGAGTGTACACTGTATCACAATACGCTGCCACTCACACGCCTTTCGGGCCCTTCACACCAACCACTGTGCCAGGAAAGGAAGGTGAATCCGAGATACAGCTCTGGCACATTGTACAGTGCAGAGTGTAGGTCAGTTTAATTAGCTATAGCTGTAACAAGGAATAGCTAGGGACAGCAAAACATCTGGCTACAGACAGGAAAACATCTGTCAGAGCACGGGTCACTTTGTTATCTTCTTAACAATTTCTTGGAACCTTTTCATCTTCTTGGGATTTATCTTCCTCCAAAAAAATGTGTGGAAGAGTCATGCATATGTGTTGGCATTGCTTTGAAGAAATCAGGCATTCAGCTTTGAACACAGAGCATAAGTTTACATATCCCTTTATGTTACCAAGGATTTTGCTCTCGGTAACATTTTTCACTGGTTCTAAACTTCGAGGGAGGTGGGTTTTATCACCTCCAATCACAGTAAACCAGAGTATGCATGGTTCCTTAAGATACAGGCTTGGTATTTTCCTTGACCCTAAGAGGAAAAGAAAGCCAAAGGCTAGCAAGATGAGGTACAGGCCATGAACAGATTGCTCTGAGAGTCAGAATGTTGGTTAGTGGAAAGCTTCCATGTCCACCTCACGTTCGCCGAGGCCTCCCATAAAAGGATGATGGCACAAGCACAGAGAAGTTGATCCCTCTGAGCCACCGCTGAGATCTGAAGCCATGGACCTAAGCAAGGTTGCTGCCTTCAAGCCCATGTGCAGTACTGAGTACAGGTCACCAACACAAACACCTTTTTTCATTGATTTTCTGATTTTAGCTGCCAAGTTTGGGAATATTCCCAGCTAGGACAAGGTCAACTACAGCCAATTCAGGCTATGGGGAGATAGCAGTGCAGAGGTAGCCCGACCCAGAAAGGTGAAGCCTCCCAGCCCTGCAGGGACAACCTCTTGGTGAGGTGAGGTTCAAATGAGGAACAATCAGCATAATAGGAGGTTTAAAACAGCAATTTAAAAGAACAACAGCACATTCACACTTCATTTCTAAAGTATCTGCTTTAAAGGGAAGAAGGGCATGGGAGCTGAGCAGGCGTGGTCTGATCTGAACCAAATACAGTGTGTGGGGTGACTGCTGGGCTTTTAGCACAGGAGTTGATTATGAACAAAGTCTTCCTGAGATCATAAGGAGAAGCTTTTCATGCTCCTGTGCAAGATTAGATCCAAGGGGCTCAAACTCTCCCTAGGGTGTGAAAAGGAGGAATTACAAACTTTTTCCCTTGCAGAATACATTCAACAGAGGCTCGAATCAAATTTAAGAAATTAAATTAATGTTTCTAATATCTAGAACATTTAAAATAACTCACTAATCTGAGAAACCCAGCACCAGCAATCCCAAAGAAGACGGTTCCATTAAGAAATTAGTTTGGCTACACACCATGAGTCATGATTCAGTTGTTTTCATGCCTGGTGGTGAACACAGTCCCTTCTTCCCAGCACACTTGGTGTGAGGGACTACAAAAGGGACAAGGAGACAAGGAGAGGGCAGTGAAAAAGGACTTTCCTCCCTTCACCCCGCTCAAAATATCCCCTACCAGAGGAATCTACTTGGCCTTGGCTACTGCAAAGTTCCTCAGCACATATTTACCTGTGTGTGCAGCAGCTGTAGTTACTGCTGACAGTAAGCATGTACCGGAGCATGCTGCGTGATCAGTGCCTTAGCACCTTTGGCAAATAACTTCTATCGCAATGCTTTTAGAGCTTCAAACTTCTATTCACTCGGAACGCAATGGAACTGAAGTTTAACACACAGACAGCATCACCATTCTCTCTGTCTCATGTTAGTATTTCAGCTGACTTTTAGGTTTATCTTTAGCAAAGAAGAAACACGTCTGCTCTTTAGAGCATGACATGGTATGTGTGAGGATCCAGATGAAGAAGAATTGTCGAGGCAGCAGAGATCTGCTTCTGCGTGTGAAAATAAGGATGGCTTACTGTGGACTTCCTTCTTTGCCATACTTACTCCATGCATAATTTGATCTTAGTTGTCACAATGCCTACAATCATATTTTAATGCGACTTCGTGTGGCCAGGAGAATGTTATTATATAGCCCAAAGCTTCCGAGCTGGGAGTACTGGGAGCAGTGGTGAATAACCTGTGATAAGAACCCACTCCTCTGAGCAGTCTGGGTGGTTTTGCCACCATCTGTTATTGTCAGCACATATAATTTTTACCATACAGTATGAATTCTGACGGCAGTGAAAAGAATGCCATCTAGCCCCAGTATGAATAAGATTTCACTCAATTAAAATAACATGCGACTATACTGTATAGCGTAACACAGAGAGAGCTGCTGGGCATTAGGTATGATTGTTGGGGTTGGAGCGAGTTATTGTATTAATGCTATTGTTCAGTCAGCAACTATTCCCCAGCATTTAAAAAAATGAAAAAGGGAAATTAAATACAGAAATCAGAAATGCTTGCAGAAATTAGAATTACAGACAATGTTTCATATTACCATACAGAAAATAATGTATTCACAATTTAGACTTTAATTTGCCCTGGTATTTTAAGTTTTGCAGTGTCTAAGTGCCTGGAGGAAGAGAAATAGATATAAACACATGGAGAGAGACTGTAGAGTATCTGTGCTGAAATCTACCTCCCTCAGACATTACAGTAAAACACAGGGTAATGCATCATCACATCAGTCTTTAAATGCTATTCCCTACCAGCAGCAGGGAAAAGTTTGGTCCTGATGTGGCTGGAGTGATGTGATCTGCTGTGATCCTCCACTCCTCAGCAGCTCTAAGCTGCTCCTCAGTGCAGGGGTGGGGTGAGCTACAGACCTCCCAGTTCACTCAACCCATGACAGAAGGTTTCTAACGTATAGGGATGTATGGAGATGGCAGCTCCTACAAGGAAGGCCAGAAGTATGGTGGTGCTGAGGTGTATCTTAGACAGCCGTCACACTCAGAGCCAATAAAAACAGCACTATTCTCTATTGAGACCTAATTAGCTTTTATATTCAAAGCCTTACTGCACACTTGTACATTGCTTATGAGTGGGACTAAAAAATAGATGTACCATGACACTATACTTTGCAAGTGTCTATTCCCCATCCTCTGAGGATTGCCTTCTCCTTAGATGTACACACTCAGCGAATATGACGCGGCTAATTATTTTTCCCTGAAATGATCCCTGCTTGTCTCTAGCAGTTTGCGTGGAAGCGCAGCCCTCCTATCCTCAGCCCTGGATCTTCAAACAAACAAACAAAAAGACCCAAACAAACTATAGCTGCGTTCAAATCCTAAGACAACTGGTAAGGATATCCTGCTTTACACGATTTACTCCTCTCTCAGAGCCCCTGTGTACATTGGGGAGGGGGGGGGGTGGCTTGCCATTTTTTTAGAGGGGCTTCTGTATCTTTCTGTTACCTTTCCTGCCTGTAAAGCAATCACGGAGAACGGCAGGAGGTACCATCAGTATGCAAATTGCTGCCAGATAACTGGTTTCGCTGGTTCCGCCTTAGGAAGCGGCATCGCCGCTGCGGGGTGTGGGGGGATGATCCGCGGGGCTCGCCCGCCCCTCCGCGCCCGAACCCCGACGGCTCCGCCGCTCAGCACCCCCGGTGCTTCCGGAGCGGGGCTTGGCCGATGGCACCGCAACAGGGAAAGGGCTCCTGAGTGTCTCACACTTGCACTTTACTGCGTGTCTGAGTTCACGCTCACCCGCACGGCCTTTCTGAGCGCCTTTGGGGTCTTCTCTGCTTCATTTCTTTGTCGAGGGGTGCTTGAGACCTCTCCACTCCCCAGCAGAAGGGCTGGTGGTTTGATACCACCTCACTTCCATTACAAGGGGAAGGTTGGGGTGCCTCCATCAGCTCGCCTGAGAGGTTCTGTGATTCTGTGCTCCTGGGCACAGGGGACAGAAGGGTCTGGCTTATCCTTTGTGATGTCGCAGACCCACTCTGGGCACACTCACGCGTCAGAAATACACGCTGAGACCCTTACTAACCCACATTTGAAAGGTTTCCAAATGGAAAGCATCTTGAAATGAAGGAAAATTCACAGGTAAACATCTGCAAGAGTACATGAAACTGTTTAAAACAAAATCACAAAGAACAAAGTCGATTCAGTGTGGACTTGAGGTTTGCTGTGCTGGTAAATCCAAAGCCAGGTGGCTTCCTTACACCAACCTCCTGCAGGGCGTTTGCCAGAACCATGCACCAAGCGTTCGGGTATTTGAAAAGAATAAAACAATAAAATACGAAGGTGAACAATTCAGCTAACTTACAAGATGTGCAGCAACTTTACCACAAAGATTCCTATCAGCGTGGTGATGGCCCTACGCAGCACGATAAGCCAGGACTCAGACCTGCAACAGTCTACTGAATACACAACACACGATTTTTGTACTGCCTGCAAACGTATTCATACGGTGAAATCTAACGGGTCAGGTGGAGCTTCCACCCAATAACCCAAATTCAACCCCAACAATAAAATGTTAGAGACCACTCTGTCATCTCATAGCTCATCAGCCTCCAGGAGGGCTGGTTTACATTCCTGTTTAAATAGGACGGGAAAGCAAGAAGGAAAACATAAACCACAGAAGAGTCACTACAGACATGCAATGTAAACCAGAAAAGCAAGACACATGAGAAAGAAAGGGGGGGGGAATTGATCTCAGCCCTCTGTGCCCATCAAGGTTTCCTACCTCTGAAGCCTCTGGTCGGTGAATCGTGTTAGGACAAGGTTGTGCTCACCAAAGTCCAAGGGCTGACTTGGACAAGGCATCACAGTTCAGCTCCTGGAATCCCTCCTTTACATGGATTCAGTTCTGCCAGGGAAGAACTGAAGGGAACTAGTGCAGACAGGCAGCCAGAGGCTGCGGACAAGGGAGAGTCCCTATGGGACAGAGTGGGTGGTGATGGCCTTGTCCACAGAGAAGGAATCCAAAGTGCAGACTAGCAATAGTAATGGTGATTACTATTAAAGCACAGAGCTTTTCATTACTGAAAACTTCAAATAACTCTCCTGAACTATATTTGAGACGGGCTTTTTTGATGTTAACTCCAGGTTTGATTGCTGGAAAAGGTTGACTGCTAGAAAAGGAAAACCAGTGCAGTGCACAGCAGTGGGGAATCGAAGCCCTTCTTTACCAGAACCCCTGCCATATACGTACTGTCACTCACCTTCCAGACACTCAGTATAACCATTCAATCTATTGAATCAAGAGACTGTTTGATCTTATCTGCATCTGTGAGCTGACTGTCAACCTGCTTAGGCTGCATATTAAATCATCTATAGTAGCTGTATCAAGCTGGGATGATCTGTTAATTCTAAATTTATTAACCCTTGGAGTGCAGTCATCATGTTTAATCTACTGTAGCTGGCATTTATTTTACACAACTAAATCCTTCTTTAAGATACAGCTGTGCTGGAGGTAACATGGAGGAGAGCTCACTAAAATCCCTGGAAGCCAGCGGACAGCATCCCTGCTCCAGACACACACATGTGTGCCTGCATCGTGCTCCGAGAGTGTGGAGTGCGAGCACACACACGTACATGCCTAACGATGTTTCCTCACAGAGACAAGAAAGAATAAGAGAGGCCGGAGCCCTGCGATGCTCAAATCAAGGGAGGCAGCCAGCAGAGTCCTGCAAGGACCTGCAAACAAACCTCTCCTCCAAGTTAGCGCTAACTTCTCAGTCTGCAACTGCTCTCCAAATCAGTTAACAGACGTCCTAGGAGCACTGAGGTCCGCAGGCAGTGCCAGGCTCACCAGAAGTCGGGTGATGCGATGTGCAGACACACAGATGTACAGCCCCACGCAGATGCATGTACACATAATGCCACACAGATACATAGGCATCAATATGTTAATCTGCTTGTCACACACGTCTCTCCCTGCCCCTCTCCTGTTATCTATTATCCTTGCACATCACCGATGGTATCAACATATTCACAGCTTTTATTTCAGTTGCAAACTGCTAGGCATGCTTCCTTTTTTGGTAATCACGTGCCCTGTATCTCTCTAACGTCGCCTAATAACAATTTTAGCATTCAGATGAAGCGATTTCATTCTGTGACTGCCTTTTCTATTAGATTTGATTCTGAGAAGCCCCAGTGGGTGCCTCCAAGGCAGAGATCTATCTGTGAGGCTGCAACCGATTCAATAGCAGCCTGAGCTAACCTTGACCTTTCCCTAGACCCTGCTCCATCTGGTGCCAGCCTGGTCCCCCCCTTCTCCTCCTCCTTGTTTCACAGTCAGCATTGATCAAGGCAGAATCAAGCGTCTCTCTCTCTCTCTCTCTCTCTCTAAGGGCTGGGCAGTCGTGGAAAGGACAGCACATTTCAATATATGGAAATGATCAAGCCTCTTATGCAATCATAAATCTACATGGAGCCTTGCCATTTGATATTTCACTCATTCACCTCCAAAGATTCAACCCCCCCCTCCTCCCCCCATCAGGGATTTATAAACTATAAGACAACAGCATTCCCCACACCACCTGGAAATCACAGCGCTTGCTGTTTAATTGCTGATGCCACCCATTTACTCTGTGTTGTATTTATTTCCAACTCCATGGCTTTGCCAAGCACACTTGGGTTATATTTTTTATATGGTGAGCTCCCCCCACACTCCATTTCAGCCCCGGTGGGGAACGTCTTGAGCCACTGTTGTCTCAGTCCTGAAGGAAGGCTCAACGTGGGCTCTCATCTACCCCTCAGTTCCAGCCCAGGGACTGGGGCAGCTGAGGCACCATTCAGTAGAACCGAGCCAAGGCCCCTGTGCGATGGTTTTTTAATATGGAGGGAGTCTGGAGGGGTCAGAGGTGTGAACCAGCCCACAGCAGTGCTCTAGATCCTCCTGATCCCCACTGGAGCAGGAGCAGCAATGATGCCTCTCGGTGCTCCCCTGCCCTCCCAAGGGGCGACTTACGCAACTGACAACAGTCGGTGTGGTTCTGGCATGAGGGACACCCTGTCCTTCGACATCCCCTCAGTGTCAGGACATTTCCGAGCAGTAATGCGTTGGGTTTTTTCCTGCCTAAGGATTCTGACATAACATTTCAGGGTTTTTTTCATTCCATACCAGCGTGCAGATTACATAACTGATTATGTAAAATTATAATGACGAGATAATATATGCAGACTCTAATTATTATATAGTTTCCTGCGTATGTATAGCCAGGCACACGGCACATATGCTATGAGTCGGCTCTGCAATATTTGCATAGCCACCACTTGGTGTAGAAAAGGAATGGATAGGCATTTGACAGGATGTATGTATGGGGGAGATAGATTACTTCATGGGAAAAGGTAGCTGCAAATACATTTCTCTCTGTTTTGAGGGATTTGTTTTGCTTTATCTCCACGGGTAGTAAAAAATAATAGAAAGAAACTGTGAATTATACTGAAAAACAACAACAACAAAAAGATGCATTTCATTTGGCAGTTGAATATTGCGCTTCCTTTCTGCAATGCTACGAAGATTTAGACCCTTCTCCAAACTCTCAGCTCCAATCTGTGTCTGGGGTTTGTTGGGGGACCTGCCGCCACATGCCAGCTAAAAATGGGAGTCGATTAATAATAAAAAGCACCCTCCCTTGGTTCTGCACTCATACAATTTAACAGGCTTTGATAAAACCACAGACGCAGTGCCCAACGCGGGCAGAATGAGCAGTTTTCGTTCTAAAGCACCAAAACCTTCCGAAACGGAACTGCTGAGTATTTCTTCACTTTCCCCAAAAGCCAGCTCCACATGTTGTTATCTATTTAATGTACAGCTCTCTTCTACAGTGAGAGTTGTTCTACCAGGACCATAGCTGGTGGGAACATTCTCAAATCTAGTCGGTTAAAGTCAGTACGCTGTATTGTTTGTGACATCTAAATTTAGAAAGAGCAGGAGAGATTTTAGATGGTGTTTTCCATTCCCTGGGAAGTAGCTGGAAAACATTCACCTTTGTAATGCAGCAGGAATCATAAACTCTGCTTTCTGAGTTACCTGAGCCATCACATAGCCTCTGCACAAGTGCCTAAGTGTGCCTTGTCGTTGAAAAGCATATTGTACTTATTAGTAAAACGTGAAATGGCTTAAAAAACAATTTGAGCTATGAATTGCCATCTGCTCGGTGGGGGGAAACAGAAAGTAACTGAATATATTTTCTCACCTTTTTTTATAGTAACATAAACAACACCCCAGAACACCATAAACTCATAGCTGTACGAAAGGCGCTGGTACAGTTCAGCGTGCTTCGGGTCAGCGCGATGACTCTGTCCACACTGTTAACTGCTGTTGCTTGTAATTATTGGCAAATGTCTCCAAGCACTTTCTAGCCCCACCACCCCACCCCACTCCCCTAAAATATGATGTGCTTTTTAATTTCAGGGGTTAGAAGTTTGTCTCTGATTCCCACATGACACTCTGGAAGCTATCCCTGGTAAAGTGCTGTAGCCTGAGATCTGCGCAAGCCTGAAGAGGTCGAAATATGGGTAAAGCCAAGTACACGACTCGTTCTGGTTCTCCACATGAGAGGGGGAGAGGGAAGGGCTTATGTTACCTGGCTTTTGTGCAGTGGTTCTCATCACTAGTGTGCATCACAGGAGGAATTCATCTTCCTCCTCTATCTGCCCCTTCCCCCTTTTTTCAGATTAAAACCAGGGAGTCGAACGGGTTTGCTTCCTCAGGTGTCGAACTTTGACAGTGCCAACATGTTCCACCAGTGCCCGCAGACTCAGTGACCTGCCTGAGTGCTGTGGGACAAGACTCTGAAATCAGCTCCAAGCATGGGGAGACCTCCGCCTGTCCCAGGAGAAAGGCTCCATGGCAGAGCAGGGCTGTGCTCAGAGCTGAGCTTCCTGCCAGCACGGAGTAAAACCATCCACGCTAGCAGCTGCCGCTCGGAGCCAACACACACACTGCAACGGAAGGAACAAAATAACTTCATTTTTTGTGTTTTTCTCCTTAGTTGGGGTTATTTATTTTCTCCTGTCCCTCAGCTTTGTGCACCTGGCAACCCAGGGGTGTTTTTTTAAAAATCTGTTTGTTCTGTTTCTTCCCAGCAGCAGCTCAGCTAAGCTGCTCCCACCACACTGCTGCTACCAGCTACAGGAGCTACGAGGGAAGAGAGTTTCCGGGGGGTAGGGAGCCATCCAAACCACATGGCCAGGTTGGGGCACGTGTGGAGGACATGAACTGGAAGATCTTGACTTGGAGTGCGTTTCCCAAGGAGCAGGATGACAGGAGAGCTGTGAATCGTGATGGTTCCATCCTGCAGGACAAGAGCATGGTCGATGGCAATAAGGCAGAAATTGTCTTCATCCAACTAGCGCCTGATGCTTTGTGCTCCGTGGAAAGATCCGTGAAAGATCAACATCTTGAGCACTGCTTGGGAAGAATAATGCGAGGAGAAGCTTTTCTGCTCCCTTGGAACTCAGCAGGAGTGTAAATACAATGAATAGAATATAATGAAGTATTGTGAATATGTCATTAATATGATGAAATATCTAATATAATGAAATATCTAATATAAGTAAATATATAAAAATATATAATATAATGAAAAGGGGGAAATATTACAAATATTTCAGTAATATAATGAAATATATAATTAAATATATAATAAAATATATAATGAAAAAGGGAAAATATTACAAATATTTCATTAATATAATGAAATACATAATATAATGAGAAAGGGGAATTGAAAACTTAGCAATAGGGAAGGGAAATACGGTGGCATGAAAGTGGCATGCACCCCTCACGTTTCCACCGATGCCCCTGGTAGGGCTGGGCACAGCAAAAGCGCCTCAAGATTTGCATGCAGAGTGTGCATGCTCACTGTAATAGCTGTATCATCGCGCACGCCTAGGTGTTCTACACCTCACATACAGATTGCCCCACAGTATTAAGATTCAAATCAGCTGTCCTCCGTCGCTAATAAAAATGAAATATATTAAGGGAAGTTTGAATGTGGCTTGACAGAGCGTGTCATGTCTTGCACATGAAGAAGTGCTACAAGTGCACGATGAAAAAGCATCTGCTCATTTTTGTGGCATAAGATTTTTCTGTTTCAAAGGGAAAACGAGTCAGGTTCGAACCTTTAAATGTGAGCAAAGCCCGAGAAGCAGCGCTGTGGTTGGGGGGGCTCCTCCCTGATGAAATAGAAGTTGCCACAGCAGAGCATCACCACCCCTGTGCTGGAAGTTGCCAATCTAACAATGTTAAGGGTCTGTCATTGTTTCCATTCTAAACCTCAGGCATCCTAGCCTAGGGCCCAGACCCTGCCAAGACTTTCTGGAAACGTGTGTCAGCCAGGTAGATGAGCTCATCTCCTCAGAGCTAGCGAGGCTGGTGACTTTTCTGGCCTGTCCCGGGCTTGGTTTATTTTTTAGCAAATCAAGAGGCCAGAGAGCCTTTGGGATGGAGAGTGTGAAGGACAGTGCCTCTATGTGACAAAGCAGATCCCAATGCACGTCTGATAAGCAGCGCTGCTGCTCCAAATGAGGTGCAAACGAAGCCCAGAAACAACGGGAGATGGTGTTCTGCTGTGAATAGCTACGGTATTGGCTTAAGGATGGTCATTACCACCTCCTCAGCGGTGCTCAACCGCTTTTGGAAACCGCTCCTCCTCTAAACCAAGGGACAAAACAGCTTCAAAAAGGTCTATTACAGCCCTAGGTGCTGGAAACACTTGTAAAGTCTGTTTGGTGAGCTCCTAAAAGTTACCTCCGCTACTAGAAAAGCAGATGCTTTAAGATGCTGCCAAGAGCCCGATCCCAAGCAGTCTCTGAGTAAAGCTTCATGGAGATGCCTCCAAATCACCAACTCGACAGGTGACCCCAATGTTGAGTGTTTCTGAGACAGACTTCGAAGTGTTCTCTTCCTCCTCAGCTTGTCCTTCCTGAGGTCAGGCTGGTGGCAGAGGAGAAAAGCTATGTGCCACTGCCTGTGCCATATCTGTTCTCTAGATAGCATGAGGACTTTGTTCCTCAGGACTGTCCATCTGGCGCCATTCCTGAGCAATAAAAGCTTGCTCACAAAGTATTTTAAAGCAAACAGTTGGTGTAATGAATACCTTAATACTCCTGTAGCTAGACAACAATACCACAAACAGGAATGACTCTAAAAATACCCACTCGTTGAAAAGAACTCAAGTTCATCTACCAGCTCCTTTGGCCAGCGAGCCCACCAGAGGCTCTATGTTCATCGCACAGGACAGGGAAGCTTGGTGGTGGTGGTGGTGACAGGACAGGTGGTGAGTGAGACTTCTCGTGTCACTCCCCGAGGCTAATCCAAGCACCCCAGCACACTTCCAACAAGGTGTTCAAGCAACCCTTGAACCCAGTGAAAAGGTGATCTGGCCACCACTGCAGTCTCTTTGCAAATAAATGGGGGTGTGTGCACCTCCACGTCTGTGTGCACAGGGGTGTGGGGTCAGGCATCAAATATTCTATTAAAAAAATAAAAGGTACCATTTTCTTTAATCTTTGTGATCTCGCCAGATTCTCACCCTCCCCTAGTTTTAAAAAGCAGGGGCACTGAAGCAAACAGAGGAGCCAAACACTGTCTCTGATTCATCAGCACACATCACACACAAGAACAACGGCTGATTTTGTAAAACACCAGGAAAAGAAGAGAAAAAAAAGTCTTTATTGCTTGAGATCTGTTTACCAGGGGCAGAAATCTGACTTAATATCACTTTATTATGATCTACACTATTGTCCCTGCAGTTCTCTCTTGTTAGGTGGCTTTACAGCAGGCAGGCTGGAGACAACATGGGACAGAGAGTTGCATGGTAACCTCTCAGTTCCTTGACTTGGATTTTGTCAGTTCAAAACCAGATCCCTTTTTTTGTTTGCCTGTTTTTACTTTTGGAACCAAATGTTTACTGTCAGAATGTAAATCAGTTGCTGAAACCTGGCGTATATCAGCACTGCATCTAAGGAAGACTTCCAGAACCTCAGAGAGAACTGTGTGAAGCCTTTTCTTGTTTGGTTTGGTTTCCTAGAGTAACACACTCCATTATTTCATGCCATTTTATATAATTTCACTTTTATATCCTCTACCTACAAGGAAAGTAATATCAAGCCATAACCTTCTCTGAATCATACAGGTAAAAATTAGGTTTCCTTTTTAAAGTTAAACGTATCTTCCGCTAAACTTACTGGCCTTTTTATATGAAAGCAAGTGCTATTCACTGCGTGGGGCTACTTCAGTAAGCTAAATATTTCTTGAAAGCTCAAAGCATTCAGCAGGCTCATCTCCTCTAGTTGTTGCATTCCAATTAATAAACCTGTTCCCTACTTAGAATGAAAAGAGAATTCAGAAATGTTTAGCATGAGGTGAAGAAAGGAGAAAGCAAGTGACTAACGGATAGCAGCATGTTGCATATTTATTTTGTCCTGTCAATTATTTCTAAAGAATTCCCTGCTTATGGAGGAAGGTTTTTAAAGGACCTGGACTATTAAATAAAGATGTCCACAAACACCGGTGTCTTCATTTTTCCTCATTTTAGAGAAAGTGAATACAGTGAGGGTTTGTTGTGTTTGGGGGGTTATTTATTTTCTATTTTTGCCAATGCTGCAAAATAAAACCCCACGAATGTTTCCAGGGTCGCAGAACAAACCTGCATAAAGGGTTTATGACACTCTGACGATGCATTTATGAAGCCGAATACTCACCAGCACCGGCAACGTTAGGAAACGGCAAGTATCAGATGTTCTTTGCAACACTTCAAAGCAGCTAAGTGTAAAGTTCCATAGGTACCAGCTATCCCGGGGTCAGCGGCAGCTGCAAGTAAACACTCCCAGGGGCCTAGACCTGGAGGTAATTTCAATGCGTTCGCACCCAGTCATGAACACACAATCACCTATTCAAAGTGTCTGGCTTGGAACGCAGACAGATGGAGAGTACAGAGGTTAGGACAGCCAGGCCTCCGACTGACCTTTGCCGAGAGAATTAAATCAGTCTGACCTTGTTGTGAAGCCTAAATTATACCCATAGACCCCCAAATAATGCGTCTTTAATACCTCGCTGCCCTCTTTTTATCAGCCTCTTTACCTCGAGGGTATCTTGTTTGCTAACTACCGCTGTTAAATTGCAGCTATTTATGCTTGCGTTTGTGACCTCAGTGGACATCTTGTCACATTTGTCATGAAGGCTGGCAACAAAAAATAGAGAAATGTTTATGTAGAGAGAATATCTACAACGAAGGTCTTGTTTCACTGCGGCATCAAATGAAGATGACCTGTTTCAGCAGGAAAAGAAACCTGCTTCAGCCGGAGGGCACCGTGTCTTTTGTGTAAGCCTAACACAATAGTCATTGTACAATTGTGAGCTTCAGTGTCATCCATAACCTATCATCTGGACAGCTTGGAACGCACAACGGTGCCACGTAATGGGATTTCCAGTACCTTTTCTGCTGCGATGGTTTTAATGCTTCGCTATACTTTCATTCAAAATATTATTGCTAAGAGCAGAGTAACCCCCGACCTCTCTGTCGGGTTTGCCAACACAGACCTCTCTGGACGTAGTACCGAGTCTTCTCCACTTCAAAGTAGCTGGGTTCAGACTGAGAAGGGTTTCGATGACGCCTGTGTTGACTGCAGCAGCAGAGGAGCCCAGTGGAAGTTGAGGGGAAGTGCATCCCTTCCCACCGGCTGAAAGGCTGCCTTCTGCGGTTTCTTTCACCTTAACCCTAACAAAAGGTGCTTGGGAAGGAAGATCTCACTTTCCAGGTTCTTTTATTCTAAGGCGAATTGAGTTCCTCCACTCTTTTTTTGGCTCCTGTCATTCAAAATAATACTGATTTAAACTGCAGAGAGGCATGCGGGTTTGTTCCTCTGCAGTTAACCAGGGATTTCAGCCTCTGAGATCTTGGGTAAGTCACCGAGGCTCACAGCCAGGAATCCTCTAGGGCCCTCCACATGGAAGCTGTGACTCCACAAACCAGACAGTTGGGTCCCCCATGCACAAGGCTGGCACTGCACCACTCCTGGCCACTTGTCAGCTATTCAGGTGGCTTACCCACCTCGTGGAGTCACACCTGCCCAAACAAGGGACCCTTCCAAGCCAGGCTTGGCACCGACCCGTTCAGCCTGCTAACCCAACGAACTCCCTGGTTTGCTACCTTTTGCAAAGATGGTTTCCCTCAGGTTTAGCAAACAGTATGGAGAGCACCAGAAGCAGCAGACAAGAGCACACGAGAGCTAATTCAAACCACCTAAAGAACCGCACCATTAGATTAACCTGCTGCTGCAGGTTACATTTGGTCTGACATGGAAGGCAGCTGAAATGCTGCCACACAATGCTTTCTCACAATGAACATCATGTCAGCCACAGCATCCTGTAGCTCCCGCACTGTGGTAGTGTCCCTGAAGGTAAGTGTACATAATGACTTTGCCTCTGCCAAGGGAAACTTGTCCTCAGAACATAACAGCTGCTGGTCAAAAGCACCCGCCCCAGACACAGGAAGAGTCACAACGGCATGCAATGGAAACTATATGTTGTGATATTCATGGGGCTCCTTTAGCTTACAAGTCAGCAGGGAAACCACATAGGGATAATCTCCTGGAAAAGCAGAGGTCAGGGCAGGCCATGGAGCTGTGCTGTTTGCATTTTCTGCCTGAAAACAGGACAGAAATCTCTGCAAATGCAAGTTTCACATTACCAACAGTAGATGCAGAGCATGAGCACCAAGCTCAATCAGTTCTTCCTGATATTTTAAGGCTCTTCCAGATAAATACAGATTGCTGTATTTCAAGGGACAGCTGAGTACAACAGCAACACCAAGGGTCTGCCAATTCCCCCCCAAGCCAGGGTTACTGCTGCTGTTGCTGCTACAGAGTGAGCACTTGGGGTGGCTGCTGCAGCCCAGGCTGGAAAAGCAGCTCCCTCCTGACAGCATCAGTCTATTCCCATCTTCTAACCTCTGACAGCTCCAAGGTCAGCAAGCCTGGCCCCAGAATCTCACAGCTGAAGCAGCAAAATTCAGTCTTGCCAGCCCTGCTGAGAAGTCTTGCTCCAGCTCTGACCCCACTACCCTTAGTTCTTCCTCTTCTTATATGTGGTTCCCTACTAGGTGTGCGGAGCAAGGAACAGAGCCCCCAGGGGCGAGTACAAACCTATCTGTGGTTGGCCAGCCAAGGAAAAGACAGTCACAGGATGGAAAGTATATGTGGGAGAAATGTGTCTTCAAAATCATCTAATCATTCAGGGCTGCAAGCTCTGAACAATCAAGTCCGATCTAAACAGTCATATAGGAAACAATGACTAGAAACTACTTCCTTTAGCTACACAAAGCAAAAGGCAGTGATAGTCATGCTGTTTGATTCCATGATCTGATTCCTGCATTACCTTATTTTCCAGAGACTATAGCTCTGCGTACCACAACATGCCTGTCAAGATGTGGATTTACAGGTTACGCTGTAGTAGAACCTGCTGGTTTTCAGCTCCAATTGACGTGTGCTTGTCGGCACATGCCTGACAGGGTTGCAGTCCAGATTAGGAAACATTTGTTTATGCCCCAAAATCCCCAGCATATTTTTCCAGCTCTGTTCCCAGTGCTGAGCTCCACGCCACTCCAGCTCTCTTGTAGTCAGCTCTCACACTGCTTCCTGGTATAAAATTGATTAGAAGCAGCATGAAATGTCATCAAACTGACCCTCGGGAGGCTGGGCCCAAAAATAACAGATGGGAAAAGTGGCCTTTTGATTAAACTTTCAATTGCCAAAACCTGAGCGTTTCTACCAGTGCAAGTGAACACACATCCCGAGTCAAGCCAAGTCTACACCAGCTGCAGACACACCAGTGAATTTAGGAGAGACCTCTTCTTAACACCAGTGCTCCCGAGGTCAGCAGGACTCTTGCCTTTGCCTGCTGCGGTGACCAGAAAGGGATCTTTTGTTCCACTTTTCATTTCACATCTCTTTCCTCCAGCAGATGCCAGAGAGAGGACGTGAAAGTAACAAGGAGCAGGCCTGGGCTGGCTGTTTGTGACATAAGAGCTGGAAGGGGTGGTGATGGCAACTTCTCAGGCATTCCATGAAGCCCATGCCAATGTGTTTGCGGGTGATGTTAGGTAAGTGCAGTTTGGATCTTTCCCAGGGGCTGCAACTGTCAACACCCCCCCCTCCCTCCCCAATACCAAAAAGCTTTTCTGGTAGGGTCCTAAGAGACCTGGGTCTCACTGGAAGGAGACAAATGGGCCACAAAGGTTTTCAGTGGGAAGAAAAAGGACAAACACATCCTCACGCACACCTATGCTGATAGGAACCTCTGATAATACAGATGTGATTTACATATTCATATATTTATATACCTGACTGTTCCCATTTCAAAGAGCCTTATTACCTAAATTGCTTCAGAATAGCCAGATGCAAAGGAAAGAGGGAAGGACTAAATAGCAGACTTTGGAACCTGAATTTCCAGGCCTCCATAGCTTTGCCAGTCATGTTTGCATAGGTTTTTATTCTATCCAAGAAGCTCCAACTTACAAGGAGCGACTGGCACATGGAGCATCTACACTAGACTGGGAACAAAGCAGCTGGACTAGGGGTTGAAACACAAATGTTTATGACTTCAGGTCCAACATTTAGAGCTCATCAGGTAAAGTAGGTGATTTCTAGTGACATGCCATGAGCCACTGCCGCTTTGGGAAGACAGTCCATTAACATTTCTCGCCGCTTTCCTGAACACTGCTGTCCAGAAACAGCACCTGCCTCACTGGGGACTGTGTCTGGGCCACAGCAGGATCCTGGGGTTAGCTTCTTGCATGTCAGAAGAGCGACCATCAGTCTAAACTTTTCTGAAGCTCTACAGACGAACATCAACAGCCAGGAGCTGTAACAAATAACAACTGCTATTATCCTCAAAACAGGGCTTGAAATGAGCTGGCAAAGAGCTGAGCACAAAGTATGTCTGATACACACTCATTATACCTCTTCTCACTCACACTTCTCTTTTCAGAGGACCTTCTTTGTCTCAACCTCAGATGTAGTTCCTCAAAATCTGAGGAAAGCAGTACCATGGCTATAACTTTCCCCCCTCTGTATTCTTTCCCCTACTCCTTTTCCTACTGTGTTTGACCACTGAGTTTGCAACGTAGATAATAAATAAAAACCAAGAGGTTTCCAAAAGGCTTCACACGTAATTATCAAGGATCACCCAGTCCATTATCAGGAGGGTGTTTGGGAAGAGATGGGAAGGAAGAAGAAAAGTGGGCACATCTGTTTTGAGTGGTGTACCTGCACACCCACAGCAATCCAAGGTAATATTTTGGTCAGCAGGTGAAGACCCCAAAGACACGGTGGTTTAGGACCAGATTTGTGAGAGGCAGCAATTGGAATGGCATTCTAGGGCTCGTTGTTTTAACATTCTGCGTATGTGAGATAGAGAAGAATAAGAATTATCTTAAAATCCCTACTAAATCATGCCCTGCTTTCCCAAGGCAACCTCAAGCTTTAGTAGTTCAGACAGATTCTCTAGCTGACAATTAATATTAATGGGTAGATTTCACAATGTGGCATTATCACACTGAGATGGGTGGGCATACCATCTGGGTTTTGGCAGGTATTAGATGTAATCAAAGGGATTACTTGGCTCCGCAGAAACAGAAAACCTTGGGTTTGTTTAGGCTTTTTCTCCTTTTGTTTGGCTGCAGCTCTAGGTGTACTTTTTTCCTCTCGTCCTTTGTTTCCTGTGATGGGCGATTCAGAGTTTATAGGGAAAGCACCCAACATAGCATAGGAGCCCAAGTCCCGACCATTTGCCCGAGAGGCTCCCTCTCTCTCATGCGTTATTTTTCATTGATTGATTCTGTTTGTTTAGGGGTCTGCTGCTGCTGGGTTGTTTCTTTTTTTGAAGGTTAAACTGTGAATTTGAACAGGGAAGGAATTAGAGTCAAACTAGGTTGAGAGAATCAACCGATGGGGCATTTTGCGAGACACAAGCTGAAGAAATCAGGTGTGTGAACAGATGCACATGACAAAACATAGACTTTGTCCTTTTCTTCCCACAAAGCAAATACTACCCGCCAACTTTCCCGGGCTGGGGGGGAGAGGAAACTCTCCTCCCTCCCTCCTTCCCTTTTCCTCCTCCCAGGCCAGTCACAAGGAGCATCCGCACCACTGAAGGGAGGAGGGTTAAGTTTGAAACTTTGGAGAAAGATTGATTTGACAGCCTTTCTCCCCTCCCGTCTGTGCCCCAGCTGATTGTAACTAAGTAATCCTCATCAATCTGTGGTAATGCAGGACCATGTTTATTGCTGTAGTAGTTAAGTTCTTGTTAATTTTACACTAAACGGTTGTTATGATGATGAATGAGTTGCTGGGGCTGCCACCTTGGGAACTTCAGCCCGTACGACTGATAAAGAGAGATCTCCGAGGGAAAAGCCGGGTAACTTTTTGCAAGACCTTAAACAAAACAAAAGGAAAAAAAAAAAAAGAAAAAAGAAAAAGGAAGAAGCTGATCTTCAGGTTTGTATTTGAATTTGGGTGCTGTGGGGTAAAAGGTGCTGCCTGAGTGTAATTGCAATTCTTTTACATACCCACCGGGATCAAAGAAGGGAATTTACGATGATTTCCCGCTCCTGGCCTGGCAAAGCAACTGATGGGATCCTGCCCAGCAGCACCGCGCTCGTTTGCTCTTAAATAAATAAATAAATCCCTTCCCTCTCATTTGCTCGTAATAAATAAGTAAATAAATGAATAGATAAATAAAGCTCGTCCCTCTTGAGCTTTAACTGCCGGGCGAACGAAAAGGTTCGATAATGCAACCAACGAGCTGCAAATGCCAGGCACGGATCCCCGAGACGGCTCAGTCCCCGCCGGCTCTTCTCCCCGCTCAGGGCCGCCGCTCCTCCTCCTCCTCCTCTCGCCCCGGCCCCCAGACCCTCCACCTCCCACGGGGCACAGCCTGCTCTCCGCCCCGCCGCGACCGCAGCGTCCGCGGGGTGGCGGCGCCCCCATGCGGCCACAGCGCGGCACTGGCGGCTCCGTGGAGGAAGGAGGAACCGCAGCCGCCTACGGACTGCGGGGCCAGGGCGGGGTGCGGTGGGGTGCGGTGGGGGGACCTTCCTCCGGTCACTACGGGCGGTAGGCACACTTGTCTGACCAGGATTTGCTCAGGAGAAGAGGAGCCTTAGCGGAGGAGCCCGTGTTCGCCTCTCCAGGAGTTAGTTTAGAAGAGTGTCTGCAAAGAAGAGGGGGGGTCTCTTGTGACAAGGAGCCTTACAGGTTACTCCTGTGAAGATTCTGACTGGACACAGGAGAGTTTTACACAGCATGGACCAGCGTCCGTTGGAATATTCTCCTTTAGGCGGTGTTGGGCTGTCTTAGCTAGAGAGGGCTTTTGTCATGAAAGGCTGGGCTAGACTGCCCTTGAGGTTGCTACCAACCCACGATGCCACTATTCCGGTCTCACAGCTGCTATTTCCACTTCAGTGGTCACTCCTGGCCAAAGAGCAGCACACAGAGGGACAACCTAAAGTTTTTCCAAAGATGATCAGGCTGTAAATCCTGCTACAAAGCAAAAGCTCTTGAGACACCACCACCTTTTTGTTTAGTTTTGTTTTGTAGAAGCATCACAGAACTGGGAGGCTGTATGAACCCCGCTCAGCTGTTCCATCTCTCCCCATATCCGTCCTTTCCCAGAGGAACTCATGCAGGGATGTATCTCATGGTGCAGTACCCCACAGATGGGCTCAGGAATGCCTAAGGCATTCTGCACTCCTGGTTCACATTCCCAAGCCCACTTGAAGCACATGATAGTAGATCACACAGGTCTCTCAGCCCTGCAGCTGTAACCTTGCTGTTGTTCAAAACTTGGGCAGCAACCAAAAGCCAACACCCCATTCCCAGCACAGCACACTTGGACACGCCTCCCTGAGAATCTGCCCACAAGGAAGATCCCTGTCCCTGAAAACACTCACCAAGGGGCTCTGCACAGTCCACGCAACACATTTCCCAAGACATCTGCATTTATCCTGACAGTCCTCGCGTGTCAGCCTGCAGGAGATGCTGCATGTGTTGTGCAAGACTGTTGGAGCTGTCAGCGTACCCTCCCATGCCAGGTTAGAAGATTACCAGCCTGAGAAATAATTGGGATTGTGGCAGGTTAGAATTTATTTCCTTGCATCTCTTAAGTCTGATTATGGGCATGAATGTACAATTTTCCCAGCCATTACCGGTCAGCTGGGTCAGGTGGCATTGCATTTCCATTCTGTGTCAGTGCTCAGATTGAGCAAGAAGAATGAAATGCGGCAATTTAAGCCGAGAGGCCCTGAGGGGGAAATAATGAGAGATTCCAGGAGCTACAGAGGTCTCCTAGGAGGGTTCAAGGACCAGCTCCCACCTGGAGAAATCAGAGGCCAAAGTCAAAGCCTGAACATTATAAGTTTATCAGGTTTTTCTTCCTTCCTTCCTGCTCTCCTAATTTCTTCCCTGTCTGCCTTCCCCAGTCATTCACTAGAGGAAAATAGTCTCCGCCAGGCAACAGAAGATTACAAAAGAATACAGCCACCTTTCTGGGTCAGAGCCAAGTGTGTTAGTGGGACAGCAGAGGAACCACTTTGAAGGGGGAAGAAATAGATCCTGTTCTCCAGGACAAATAAATAGTATTAATCTTCCAAGCAACAGCTGAACCTGGAAATGGTACAATTGGTAGGGCTTATTATCTTCTATCTCCACACCCTAGAGTCAGAAAACACAACAAACAGACCTTCTGAGCCCAGCAAAAGCCATAAGCAAAGGGCTCGGGTTCAAGACAGACCCTAGCTGTCTTAGAGATCTACTATACAAAGTTATCACTCAAAGGCTACAGGATAAAAACCCATCAGAAAAACACCGTGCCTGTTCTGCCTAATCCATGGTTCAATCTCCCTGCTATGGTAGCACCTTCCTAGCTTAGATTCAGCACCTACAGGAGTTCCTCAGCTCTGAGGGGTGTCTAACAGCAGCCTGCAGCTGCTGCGCTGTCAATAAATAGTTCTATTGCCTGGTGAGCTGTTCCTCAGTTCCAGTGTTCAGTACAGCAGCTCAAGCCCACGACAGTCAGAAGGGGCCAGAACACAAGACTGTAACTTGCTCTGACCTTAACCAAACTCCACACAACGTTGGGCTTGGTCAGGAAAACCCCCCAGGCTTTTCTGAGACCAGAGCTGGGCAGCTCAGAGTAGCAATGGTTCAGGTTATGCTTCAGCGTGGACACACGCTTCAGAGCCTCAGCTCCCTGGATGAAAGCCAAACGTAGGCAAGACTTGTAACACAAGAGTCCTCAAAAACCATTCTCAAAACGTTTAGAAATGTCTGCTTGTGTTTCCTATCACACAAATGGATGCATAAAGTCACTGGCGTGTCACACAAGAGTACCATTAACTAGTACCATCCTCATTTTCCAAGGTCCTTAGCATCTCTAGAGTTAGCTTAGTAAGACAATCACTCCTCTCCAACCCCTTTGCAACTGAGCTCCAAAGGGGCTCCAAGGTGTTCCGTGAGTGCTCCAAGGGTTGGGAGGCTGTAAGTCATACATATGGCTATCATATACTTCCTGTACCTATACTGAACACTAGGTGTAGTGTACAATTCACAGTGTCACCCTGGTAGTGGTCTCCAGGTGCTGCCAGCCAGCCCTGCACCAAGACGGTAGACAAGATTCTCCCATAAAAGCCAACACTCAAAATTATGGATGATTTTGAAAGCCCATCACGGATCCTTTGCACATCCAGCTTGTAGCCACGCAGGGAAGGTGAGATTCATCCATCTGCGATGTAGAGATGCCTGTTACAGATGAAAAGCATCAGTACCAGCTGAGTACAGAGCTCCATCAGCATGGTGCTGCTCCTTACCTCCATACCCACAGTCCAGGCACTGCTCCTACACACTGTGCAGCACTCTCGAATAGAACACTGAGAAATACTGTGCTTATGCTGTTTCAGACACTCAGCTCTCCCTGGAGCTCCCCTTGGAGAACACTTCACGTGATCAAGGCTCGCTATCAGGTCTTGCCATACGGTCACCTGCCGGGCTCCACCTGCTAGCTTCACGTTGGAGCACGAGAGGACATGTGACAGACAACCTTTGCACTCTTGCTACCCAGTTACGACTAAAGCCTCGCTCATCGCAACAGGTGTCCAAGTGAGAACACACAACTTCTGCCATGATCTGCTTGCAGTCCAATGTGTTCCCGAGGCAGAGGCAAATGTAGACTTCCTGCTATGATTATCTGCAACGGGACTGCTGACACAGAGGAGCACATAAGCAGTCTTTAAAAATTAATGGGTAATAAGCAAACCTCCTTACTGGCATGGCTGTACCTCTTCCAAGCATGCTGTCACTGCCTTCCACCCCATGAGGAACGTAGCTCCTAAGCTACGTAAGGCCTCACGGTACCCTAAACTGTAAGAGGACACACAGAGAGCCCCACACAGTGATAGCTTCTGAATATGTTATTTAATTGCCTAGTGTTCTCTGCTAGAGCATATTCTGTGCTTATGTGTCTGTGCTCCCACACGAGGGATCCTGCCAAAAGGCACAGTCGTGTCAGTGACTGGTGTGGAGAAAGGCCTGCTGGGTGGTCCTGCCCCTAAATTATTTGCTGACTCCTTCCCTAGGGATCATGGCAACTATGGCACAGACAAGAGAATCCCTAAGGACAGCACTGAATTGGGTCACAGCCAGCCACTTGCAGGGGAAGAAAAAGGGAGAGGTCCTCACGTTGGCATGGGGATGAGGAGCCATCCCCCTTTTCTGCTGGGGCCAGAGTCATCTCTGACCCAAACAATCCACACTTTAAATTAAGGGCTACTATCCATCTGAAGAAAGGGATTTTTAAAAAGGAAGCAGTGGTGATACCAGGAGAGCAGGCATTTATTCCTGGCTCAGTAGCTCTTAATGGAGATAACAATACTTTACTCTTTGACAGCCAGGCAGCGAGACTTAATGCATGGAAGTTTGCCAAGTAAATTGAGATCTTTGTGCAAAAGGCACTTCAGGCAGCCACAACTTCTGACTTATTAAAGCAAAACCAAAACTGTTCACCTTGAGGAGCATTCAGAAATGAGGAGCCCCAGTTCCCCAGTGCCTTGCATGATTATTTAAGCTTGCGCACACCCAAACAGCGATGCTTGACTGAACACCTACCACGCAAGGTGGAAAAGAATGAAGATGCAGGACCGCTCCAATTCTTCCACACAATTAGCCAGTCCTTGTCCAGAGCTCTGCCCCTTTGAGCAGCATCTCAGTCATCAAACGGCACTGCGTNGCCAGTCCTTGTCCAGAGCTCTGCTCCCTTTGAGCAGCATCTCAAACGCACTGCACTGTAACCTTAGCACATGCTTAGATCTAGTATAAATGCATACAAGAGAAGGAAGGGTTGCCAGTAAGTGGTTTATTTAGAACACTTCCCTATCCCTTTCTTCTTCTGAAATGGCAGGAGCAGTGTGTGAATGGATTTGGAGGTGATCAGCACATTGGTGTCCGGCCTTGGCCAACTGCCATGTCATTGATTGCACACCATTCCCACTCAGCATATCTGCAACCTCAGACAGAGTGGGAACAACGAGGTGAAAAGTACCTATTTGTGGTAGGCACTTTCATCTCTCTCCACAAACCCCTTTGGGAGAAATTAGGGCACCTGGACTGATTTCAGCACTACTTTTAGTAAGCACTAGGAGAGAAGTCAGTACACAAATGGCAAGAGCAAGCATCCCACCCCACCACCTCTTTAACAACAGCCACCTACAAAAGTTAAAGACACTAACATTCACTAAACTGTCATTTCTCTCATCAGATTGTAACCCCCACCCCTGCCATCTGCCCATAGCAGGACTCTCTTCACCGAGGAAAGATTTACCACAGATTGAGAGATGTCCTTTGAATTGGAGTGGGTTTATTGCCTGAGGCATTGGGAAGTTGCATGGCAAGTAGTGAAATATTTTTGACCCTGTAAACTGGTACAACTGGTTAGCAGCTTCCCATTTCCTGCTCCTTCTTCACCTGACTTCTGCCACCTTTTTGTTTAAGACACATGGCACTAGGCTGGGCACAGCAAGCATCCTGCCCTGGGAGCATGGTGAATGGAGAGAGACTGAATGGACTATGGACTCCACGTTTCCACAAGGAAAAAGAACTGCTGGAAGTCTCTTCCCTTTGAGGGGTTTGGAGATTGCCTGGGCCGACAGTTAAGCAAAAACAAGTGACAAATGATCTCTGTACATCTTTGTGTGAGGTTTTTATATGCAGTGAATTAAATGTGTCTTGCTTTATAAGTGGTTTTTGAACCTTCCTTGTTTTGTTTGGTTTGGGCCCATTAGCACATTAACTAAGATAATGGGTGAATTTTGTCTCAGATCTGATCATCCAGAGACAGCAGTGGCAAACCAGCCAGGAGCTGAGACAAACCATCGACAACCATTGAGCCAGCAATGAGCTCTTGCGGTCAAGAAGGCCAATGGCATCCTGGGGTGGATGAGAAGAGGTGCAGTTAGTAGGTTGAGAGAGGTTCTTTTCCTCTACTCTGCCCTGGTGAGACCACAAGTGGAATATTGTGTCCAGCCCTGGGCCCCTCAGTTCAAGAAGGACAGGGAACTGCTTGAAAGAGTCCAACGCAGAGCCACAGAGATAATCAAGGTTGTGCAGAATCTCCTTTATGAGGAAAAGCTAGGGGTGCTGGGTCTCTTCAGCTTGGAGGAGACTCAGGGGTGACCTCATTAGTGTTTGTAAATATGTAAAGAGGCAAGGGTCAGGAGGATGGAGTGGCATCCAATGACAGAACAGGTGCAAGCTGTAACACAGGCAGTTCCATCTAAAGATAAACTTTTTACAGTGAGGGTGACAACAACAGATGGCCCAGAGAGGCTGTGGAATCTCCTTCTCTAGAGACACTCAAAACCAGCCTGTGTGTGTTCCTGTGTGACCTCATCTAGGTGATGTTGCTCTGGCAGGGGGTTTTGACTAGATGATCTTCTGAGGTCCCTTCCAACTCCTAACATTATGTAACTCTGTGATTTTGTAATAGAAAGGCTCTGCAAGGTGCCACTTGCAGACACCTCTTGCATCAAGAAGGGTCAAGTCACTTTCCAATCTCATTGCAGTTCTTTCTAGTATCAGATGTGAAATTCCCCTCTTTAAATCCTGGATCATAGAATCATTACGAATCAGNCTCCTCTTCTCCCAGCTCCAGAGCCCCAGCTCCCTCAGCCTTTCCTCATCAGGGAGCTGCTCTACTTCCTTCATCATCTTTGTTGCTCTACGCTCCAAGTCACACATATCCCACTTCTACTGTCTTGTTTTCAAACACAGTGTCCAAAAAGGTGCACCGTCTTCATTTCCAAAAACACTGCAGAGCTCAACTCCTGCTACCAGTGACTCAGAAAAACCTGATTTCTTATATCACTGGTGAAATGGGCTCCTAAACCGGCTGGAATGCACCCCACATAACAGCAAACAGAGTAGGAAGCCCTAGTTACTAGAGGACAGAAGCAGACGAAAGTGCATTAACACATTAAAGCACCATTTTGGGCTATCACACAAGATGCTGTGAACCAGTGAAGACTCAGAAGATGCATAATCTGCAGAGTACCGAGCATAGGAAATCACAATCCAGGCAGTGCCGCTCTCTACCTGCCACGTTTTCTCTTTTCTCCCTTATGAATCTGCTATTAGTCACCCTTGGAGACAAAAATTCTGGGCTCGAAGGGAGTCACGTTTGACATTGTGGAGACGTTCCGTGCTCTTTTCTGTTGGGAAATTTAATTTTCACAACATGTGTGAAATAGGTGTTATTTTTCCTTCCTGAAGAGTTTGGAGAAACAGAGTAATTAAAGGTTACACTTTCAGGTACTGCCACTATTATAGTTATTACAGCATACAGTCATAGTATTACAGTCAGCACAGAGTTGTGATCCTCCAGGTTTGGTTCCATCAACTGAAGACATTTGCTTTCTAAAGCGTTTGCTTTAGACATTTCTCAGACACACTGCGGGCTTTTAGTGACATTTGGGTCTGAGCAGCCCTCAGTTTACAAATGCCAGGCAATCTTTGCTTTGTTACCCTGTTCTCAGAAGAACACGGTTTACATTTAGGCACTGCCAAACAAAACAACCTGGTACCATAATGTGATGAGCAATTTACAGGATGTTTTGTGTGTGTGACAGAACCTGCTGAATGAAGCTTTTGAAAGCTGCAGAAACTGTTCAGGGAGGTGGTAGAGTCACTGTCCCAGGAGGTGTTCAGGAAAACCATGGCACTGGAAAACACGGTTTAGTGGGCATGGTGGCATTGGGTTGATGGTTGGAGGTCTCTTTCAACCTTAATGACTCTATGATTCTACCAGAGAGTTTTGTAGAGGCTCTGCCCTCAGAAACCTGATCTATTTATGGCAGTGGCTGGTAGGCTACAAAAGGCACTCTGTACACTCACTGTTTGGTTTTTACGCCACTTGGCACTATCAACTGACGAGGCATGCAAACTCTGTGCCCATACTGACATCTTGAGCTGCAGCCAAGGTGCGATGGTGCCAGAGCAAACATGAGGTATGACGAGATTCAGTGCTTCATCGCACCACACTTCAGGTGTTCATGTAAGTGGATATGCATACACACTTACACACGTGGTTATGAATACAAGTTAGTAGCCCATCCACCTGTGAGCTACTGTTTACTTTAGAGACCATGGAAAAAGCTCTTGGTAATATAACTCAAGCTAATTGAAAAGAAAACAGAGCGTGCTCCAGAGGTAGGTTTTTCCTCCCTATTTACCAACAGGGAATTGAGACAATAAACCAAGGTATCAACACCTATAAGGCAGATGTCCACATTTACTCCAATGACTCATATCCTTTTAGGCTCTTCTCAGGTAATTGGTTTCAGAGAATAAACCATTCATCACCCTGTTCCAGATAGCATGTCACAATACCGTTTCTGCCCACCTTTTCCCTTCAGGCTTCTCTTGATCCTTTCCACCCCACGCAGATTATGAAGGTAATGTTCCTTGCCTTTCACCCCAGTCAGTTCACTTTGTGCTTTGAATTCCTCTAAGATCCCCCCCAGTTCCATGCTACCTTCAAATGCCTTGTCCTGAGCTTCCAGCTTCCCCTCCCCACTTACTGCTCTCTTAACATACATCTCCTGCACCCTCAGCTCAGTCACTACGTGGTCATCCCCATCGCACACAAACAGCCACATGCTTGGAAGGTCCTCCCTCACCTTCATCCCTTCCAGGAGCCAATCTCTTAAGATGGTAAAACGGGACTTGTTGCTTTTGTGACATCCCCAAAGCACTGATAATGAAGATGTTCTTGACCAGTCAGGGACAATCACTCCCTATCACAGAAACTTTAGAAACAGCAGGTGAAACAAAGGAGCAAATGAACAGACTGATAAGTGATTTAGAATTCACATTCTTCTGAGCTAAGAAACAGAACACTCCTCAGCACCTATCATCTGAGAAAAACAAAATTAAGCTTTTAAAGGAAAATAGGTCTGAACACCAAAAAGATCTGGAGAGAATCCAACAAGGGCATCACTTTTTACAAGTCAGGTACAGCAACAGTGGTTTTTAAAGAGGGGAAAAGCCCCCACATCTTCAGAGTGCTTGCTCCATTGCTTGTATGCCGTTCCTTCCTACCGGACTGAATTCCAGACACACAGAGTAGAAATCAATAAATCCATTGTTTCTCAAGAATAGATTGCGAAGTCTTGATTTCAGCTATCCAGAGTTCCAGTGCATTGCCAACTATGCCCTGGGTTATTCCTGAAATCCAGAGAAGAACTCTCTGAGGAATAACTAACCTGAAGACCTAAGATACTTTAGAAGAAGCTGGAAAACAAGAACCATTTTGAAGACGGATTCTGGTAGAAAATACCTGAAATCAGCTAGCCCTAAAGGAGAAGTGTGGCCACCACTTCTTGCCACAACAGGATGCTGCTGCATGCTCTGACTGGAACACAACTTCCTTTAACCTGGTGGCTGCTGTATACAGATACAGATATTTTTTATTTATTTTGTTTTCAGTCCAGCATACTTATAGAATAAGGATTATCAGTATTAATCTATAAGACATACTGTATGTATTCTATAATAAGTATTACTATATGTATATATCTATTATTGTTGCTTACATATATTTTATGTATAATACATAATTATAAAATTATATATATTGTTATTAATATTTATATTCTAGAATATTTATATTCTACCGGACTGAATTCCAGACTTAGAGAACCATTTTGAAGACGAAAGATCATCGAGTCCAACCCCCCTGCCACAGCAGCATCACCTAGACTAAGTTGCACAAGAACACAGCCAGGTGGGTCTGGAACATCTCCAGAGAAGGAGACTCCACAACCCCCCTGGGCAGCCTGTGCCAGTGCTCCGGGACCCTCCCTGGGAAAAAGGTCCTGCTGAGATTGAGAGGGAACCTCCTCTGTTCCAGCTGGCACCCATTGCTCCTTGTCCTGTGACCAGATGGAACTGAGAAGAGCCTGGCTCCATCCTCCATCCTCCTGACACCCACCCCTCACAGATTTAGAGACAGGAATGAGGTCCCCCCTCAGCCTTCTCTTCTCCAAGCTCAAGAGCCCCAGCTCCCTCAGCCTTTCCTCATCAGAGAGCTGCTCTCCTCCCTTCATCATCTTCGTTGCTCTACAAATAAATATTATAAGTATACTTATACAGTAAGTATTACATGGTGTCTTATTCCACCTTCTGCTGTAACTTCAGCAGAGATTCATATCCACAACAAAGTTAAAACACCTCTCTGAACCCAGGTTCAGATAAACAAGCCCAGTCGTGTAGCAAACACAGCAATGTTGAGACTGCACAGCCCTGCCGCAACCGTACAGGTCCTTCATGGGTGTATTGTGAAGAAGCACAGGGGATATGGACACAAATGTCAGAGTGAGACGTAGCTCTGCACACACTTCCTCCATGGCTCACACTGAAACTGGTGTTTTGGTGTATTTTAAGTGCTCTACAGAAACGTTATTTATAGAGTGAAAGTTCCAAGAAACATGTTCTGTACCATAAGCAATTGTTTCCTGCCTGGGAAAAGAGGTAGTATTTCCAAAACGAAAGAGAAGTAACTTCATGACATTCTGAGCTTCAGCTATGGAATAGAAAACAGTTCATTTACAAACAGACAACCTTGCTAAATATAGTTGGTCTTGAACTCAGTTCTGAACGCAGTTCAGTGTGAAATACATCCATTCTTTGAAATATAAGGTAAATGTGACTGCATGAATCATGAGAGGTTGTGAAAGGGGCCCGCCTGCTCTATCGTTTGGCATAAGTAGCTCTTCACCATTCTCCCACTTCATCCTGGTCATCTCTAGAGAGAAGCACACGTGGACTGGTCATTTTCAAACCAGAAGCTCCTTGCATGCTCCTGCTCTCTTCAGAAGGGAAGAAGATTGTGAAATATCTTGTATCCTCCCTCACCACAAAAAAACCCAAACATATTCGGTTGGCCACCTATGTTCTCTGCATATCTTGTGTCGAGCTGACTTGGAACATACCAGGACATCAGAAAAACAATTCCAGAGCACCTCTACTTCTTTTGTGATGGCTTGTTTCTCAATCAGACTTGTAAAGGTGAAAGCTAACCACAGAAGAGAAAGGGATTAATGTAGGGGCTGGACAGATAATCTACAGGAAAACAGAAGGTGGGAAGGGAGGGTTAACTTTAAAGAGGAAGCGAGCATTTGCTTGGGTTTTTAACAGTACTGCTGGCCGATGCAGAAATACATTTCTCACTACAGAAGTGGCTAACTGATGCAGATCTGCATTCAGCCGTGTCCATACACACAACAAATAATGCTCTGATTGTCTCAAGAAGATCCTGTGAAGACCATTAGGCCACTGACATACTCTGCACAGCCCAGCTGAGGACAGTACTGCTGCAAACTGTTCCTTCCTATGCACTCTTCTGCCAGCAGAACATTCACACCAGATAAAGTCAGCCAGGTGAGCTCAACTCAGCTGTTTGAACTGATTAAGCCATACTGGATACTTCTGCCTAGGACAGATGAGACTGCTGGTGCTGATGCCCCAGTTGCCTTCACCAGCCATTTCTGCAGCTAGGGGCCTGCATACAGGGAAACAGAGAGGGCACCTCATTATGCCTTTCCTTTGCTAAGGGGCATTAATCTCTTTCAGCTACTCCTACGAAGCAATAAGGATGGGCAGCATGGAAACAGGGCACATTTGCACCAACGCTTCTACCTCCACATGGAAGGTTTACATTTGTTAAATTCTTTGGAGAAAAGAAAAAACCCATCACACTAAGTTTGAATTCAAACCTTTATGCTGTCTTACACCTTTCAACATACACACCAGCCTAAGCTAACCTACTAGTTAACTCATCTCTAAGGCAAGGCATTATTTGAGCGACCTACCTATGTTGTGCCGTAGGTAGTTAATTTGCATTCACAGTTCCTTTGCATCTTCAGTTTCCCTCATGCTTTTGTGAGGTACGAGCTAGTCATTAAAGTTTGCTGTATCAAGTATTCAATCAACAGAGAGCAGACAGTATCTGTGCACCGTTCTACTTCTTAAAATTCTGCATAATCTTAATTTTGAGTTATCCGGTTGGTGAAAGCTATGTCACAGGACTTAAGGAGTCCTGAGGAACTCCTTGTACTCCTTAGATTTCACTAGTGCAACTCTGATAAGGATCTAATTGAAATCGGTCCATTGCTTAAGGTTATCTAGATGTTCTGTGACTGTGTTGCACGATGGCTTATGTCAGCTCTTCTTGCTGTACGATACATACCAGTCCTATTCATAGGCTTAGCCTTGTCTCCTTGCATCTTGTGGCTGTGATCCAAAACTCTTAGCTGCCATGCAAAACCCCAAATAACAAAAATCAAAGCCGCACATACTACTCATACAGGGCATTCTTCTGCTTTCTAACTCTTGTTTATGAAGAATCAAAGCTCTGAAAGCTGTACACCAGAAATGGGTATTCAGACCCATCAGGATGTAAGTGACATAAAGCTTGTTTCTTGGAGGTAAGGGTTAAGCTAACCATTTTGAAAACTGGTGTAGAAACGCAGGCGATCATATTCAGCTCCTCATGAACCTCATATATTTCTTTTTTCTACTCGCCTTCTACCATCTAAGTGGATGAATGGGAAAGGGTTAAGCATTTTGGAATAGTCAGGGATGTATATCCCAGAAAATTCAGAGTAATTGTTGATGGAAAGGGAGCAACAGCTCAAATGACAAAAGAACCAGCTACGGGTTTGTCCTTTGCTGAATGTGGTAGATTTGAAACGGATCTCAAAGTGGTTGAGCAGCCAGTAGATTCAAATACACAGAGCCAAGAGAAGACGCATGGAACAGAAAGGAAGATGACAAAACTCATCTCTAATCTAGGAACAACACTATCAGAGGTCAAAGTCACGTGACTAAACTTTGAGCCCTTCTATCAATAAGATCAGAAGAGCGGTAGCATGACCATTGCCAAAAAGTGCAGGAGAATAATAAAGCTGATGCACCACAAATTGAAGCCCACACAGCCCCGACGTGCTAAATTCAAAGCTCTGTTCTTCCTTCTTGCAGCATTTTCTGAGCCTGAACAGGCTGTCTCAGTTCTATGGTGTCTGAGCTTTTTGTTGTTGCTTGACTGTAAAAGAGATCCTTCAGTTCATGCCCAGAGTTTTAACCAAGGCAGTGAAACCTACCCAAGTTAGAATCTCAAATAACAACCAAGAAATGAAAACTCGCTCACCTGCCTTGGGATCTTGGTACCAAAGCATAACAATGGCACCTAAGAGGTCAGCTCTTCTGCTGAGAGCATTATAACAGATAAAATAGGACGGGTGGTGAATAGCAAAGACAGTAGGGTTTGGAGCTGCTGCAGGGAAAGAAAGAAAAGGAAAAGAAAACAGACGAAAGGAAGGGAAATGCACCGTGGTCCTAAAAGAGGGCATATTTTTCTACAGAACAGGGTTGCAACAAGGCTCTAAACACAAAGGAAATAGGGTTATTACTAAAATAGGGATGGCACCAAGAAGCGTTTTTGAACTCCTGGCACTGACCTTGGCAGCAGTGCCATTGAGACAGAAGGAAGGATACCTTTACATTTACACGTTACCCTACAGGTCAGAACTAAAAGTACAGCTAGTTATTCTGCACCAGATCATTATCCCTGCATTACTAAACCCATGAGAATTTGAGGAACAAAGTAAACCAGATGCCATTTCAGGAAAACAAAAGCATCTCCATTTTGAAGCTTAAACTATTTGAGGCTCCTCTGGTGAAAACCGTAACACAGTCTTGCTGTTAATGGCACTTGGGACTGGAATGAGTTACTGTGCATTACACGAATTCCATCATGGTACACCACTGAGAGGTCTGTACATGCTCAGGCTGTGGGAGGAATGTTTCATATCTGCATAGCTTAGCAGAAAAACTCAAGAAACTCTGGAACTATTTGAACCAACCAAGGAAACAGGCTGATACTGAATTTTGCAGGTTGCTTTTCTTTGAAAGTTTGAGTTTCTTGGCAAACATATCAAGAAAAATAGAAAGAAAATGAGTTAAACTGGGTTCTAGTTTAGCAAAAAATAAAGGGCTGATCTCAGCACTCAAAAAGTTCAGAGAGGTAGGAGAAAGGAGCATGGGAAGGGGTGAAATGTAGGTCAGAGGATGGTGTCTGAAAAGCGCACAGGGAAAAGCAGGAGTTTAAAACTGTTTATAACCTAAGAGCTAAGAGGGAGGCCTGTAACAAGTGGCTTTAAAAGCAGACAGTTTCCAAAACCTTTCCTAGTGCTCACGTAGCAGCTGAGACTGCAGATAACCATATAACAACTAAATCACAACTTAACAACTGCAGGTCTTAAAACACACAGCAAGCTTCTTTCTGCGGGGAGTGTTTTACCGTACACTGACAGTGATGGATGCGGGTGCTTGCCACACTCCCTTCAACCACACCTAGCGATCAGCCACACAAGGTCTCAGCCTGGGAGTTTCTGGCTGCTGGTTTGTTACTCCTCTTCCCTCATGGCACTCGTGGCCAGGATGGAATCCGAATCCAGAGGAAGCCAAAGTGAAAAACAACTTGCTGCAAACTTTTCTTAGTGCTCAGGTATTCATCAGTCCAGCTGCTTTCATCCACAGGGGCAGTACTTTCCATTTTCTTCCTTATCTTTCTGAATTGTGGTGTTTTCTCGCCAAGTAAACTCAGCATGCTGCATGTGACACATCCCAAACTTCCCCTGTTTGCTGTTTCTTTTTGTACGCTGTGTCACCTTGTCTGCTCACCCTCTGCTTTCTGCTGTCATTAAGGACTGTCTCCACAGCACCACTCCAGTGCACAGCGTGGCACTAGCAGAGGCAGGCTGTATGGGCAAATCAGACAAAGGATGGATAACAATCATAATAACGCTGGAGAGTTCTATAAACAATGTCATAACGATAGGATAGAGATGGACTTTATATGGGGTGAAGGTGAACCCATTAGCTGCTTGATTACGCCACTAGTCAACAGTGAGATAATGATTATCTCATTAACCTAACAGTCCAGTATCTTCAGGGGGGGCTTTGTGTGGGGTTGGGTTTTGGTTTTTTACAGACACTTGGATTAATTCATTTGCAAAACAGGAATTTAATTTTATTTCTGAAAGGAAATCAAATCAAAGGATGGTTTATTCTCCTCTAGCACCGGAGCCCACTTTTACCACACTTCTGGAAAACTGGCCTGCTTTTACCTCCCGTCTCCTAACAGGTGTAGCTGTCACTTGAAGAATGTTAATTAAGATGGATCCATTGTGATTTCAGAGTACTTTTTGTCTAAGCTTGATAAATTTATCTCAGACAGCCTTAACAATACATAACGAGTTATAGCTGCACTTTCTGCAAGTCCATGCAATTAATTTTCTATTTGTGAAAGGAAATGGAAAATGAAATATTGTGCCCTTTCTAATGCAGAGGCAGATGTAATGAATGGCTTTGGCAAACAGTTGTCTAAGTGTGTTAACTAGCATCTACAAATCTTTTCCTTCCCCAACAATCATTTTAGGGCCCATGATAATTGCCTTCCTTTTTTTGTCATACAGATAGGACATGCTGAATCCACTGTATCTAGATTTGCAAGGCAATTGAATTCAGCTTTCAAACCAGATCGTCATTTTTTTAACCACTGAAGGAGAGAACCCAATTGCAGTTTTAAGTCCGCAAGGAGCTCTCTTCACCAGACGATACTTTCACCAGAAATCTGGCAGGCAAATATTTGAACACTGTTCACATTCCAGTTCTGGAAGAAGCTGCCTACACACACCGATCACCCTCCATGCAAAAGAGCAATTGCTGTATCCCGCACTGCTTGTGGGAATACGATGGGGTATCTTTGGGTGGGGGCTGGAACACCTGCACTCTTTCCATCAGGACTTTGGAACACACTTCAATACCTTAAAGCCTTAACTGTACTTCAGAAAATATTCATAGAAGTCTTAAACATGAAAATACCAAAAGCCTACATGAGTTTAATCTTTTAGTTAGCTTAATCTCACGTTACGCTTTAAATGGTTAAGGAACCTTAAGATTAACAGGAATTTCTTGAGCGTGGCAGCACTTTGGAGCCTTCTGAAACCGTCTTGATGGCTTGGACAGTTCTCTCTGCCTCCCTGCACCTCCCCTCAAACCCACTTCCATGCTGTATAAAAGCCAAGACACAGAATTCAAGAGGAAGCACATAGTCTATAGACCAATAGTAAGGGCCTATACAGGTCAAAGGTTTGGACCCCAAGAGAGCAGATTAGCCACGTTTTTACAATTATAAGTGGAATATAAGCGTCTTTGAAGCCATCACCAGTCATGCACACACACACGCTCCAAAATGCTCCATGCTCAGAAAGGACTGATATCTGTCTGATACTACCCAAGTTGTTTCTCAACTACCTGGATGTCTTCCAGGCATGTTACAGGAGAAAACCACAACAAACTAGCCAGTACGTTGCCTATTTCCCCAGCCACCTGTTGCACTGGAGAAAAAGAATGAGATTAATACAGTGAATGCTGAAGAAAGTGCCACTTCTGAAGTTGCAGAACCTACAGGCTGGATAAGTAGCATGAGGCTAATGAAAAACTAGACAAATGACACTTGGGCATAAACACAGACACTTTGCAAAGCCACTGAAAAAGCATTTACCAGTAAATACTACTGAATTTGGCAGGAGCAAGCAAGTTTTAGTGTTCTTTGCCAAAAACTGGCATAGGAACAAGTTACAGCAGAAAGACAATGATCCCTTACTGCACGGTGACCATCACGGAGATGGCAGAGTGTGATGTAAGACTGTGACAAAGGTATTAACATCATTAGCAAAAGCAACCAACAGGTCTTCTGAGAGTCAGAATGAATCAAAACTGATGTGATTCAGGTGCACAGGAACAAGAGACAGGATAGCAGAACTGGCACAACACAGTTGTATGTTCAGGTGTTTTCTAGAAAGCACTAACCGGATAAAGTTAAACAAGTTAAAACTGGAAACAACTGCAAAACTACACATGGCCTGTCCTTGCTTTTATTGCAGGAGGTACAAGTAGAACCTGAAAAGCAACTCAGAAGATACGACAGCTAAAAATGCAGCTGGATTCCAAGGTTATTAGGGTTTGTTGACAGTGTCTTTCGAGCCTCCCAGATGCAGACAAACTACTGGTATGAACAGCAGGCAAAACTGCAATACAGATATTGTGAACTCAGGGCAGCAGAGGTTCCCTAAGTTTCTGGTGAACAAAGATACCACCAACCTCAGGATGCTGCCATGAGAAAAAGCTATGTTCAATCAAGCAGAATGAAGGTTCTCATTCCCAAGAGGTAGACAGTACTGATGCTAGAAAAAGCATCCATCCAAACAGCATGGGTGATCGGTGCAGCACTGCCCAAATGTGGAAATTCAGCTACTTGTAGTCCAGGAGTGGAAGGTTCACACACACACTTCAGACTGAACTTCAACAAGTAGGAGGTTGCTGTGAAGACCAATCGACTTCCTATAGCAATGCAAAACCGAGCACCAGATTTCTCAGTCGGGTCAGACAGCTGCCAGGGAAAGTAGGGCAAACTATTTCATTAACTTTCATTTTCACAATTCTGGGGCTGCTCATCTTTGAGAAACATAATAAGTTACACAAAGCATTCGGGTGTCCACCTAAAACGACTGCATTTGGAACTCACGCACCACAATACCGCAACTTCAAATAACTATCACCAGTGAGTCAGTGGGTAAAAGAGCATCAGTGGACCCTAACAGGGAAGGATAGCGGTCAAAGTGTTTACATGAATTGAATGAAGGCTAGGGAAAAAATTGCTATTTCAAATACATCCAGGCCTCTCTCATTAGGCCATGAAACTCACAGGTATTAATCATAAAAATAAATGTTCCTTGCCCCTAGGTGCGACACAGTTCTTACACAAGAGAAATGACCAATACAACTATTTCTCTGATCAAATTACTGAAGATGAAATGAATTTTAAAACAATATCCCAGGTGGATTATACATTTAGCTACTTAGAAAGAGACTTTGTAAGGACCCCCATTTATTACTTTGAAAAGCACAGCTAGTTGTTGCCAATAATTAAGGCATAGTCTTGTTCAGGTCTCACCTTAAAGGCTCTGGAGCCGAAGAGCCCATGGATAATAGCCAGCTGCCCTATTGTACCTCACATTTAGCTTTGAAAAGTTTTGAAGCAGAAGTAAAACTAGGTAACAGTGTCTTCCATCACCACTTGATTATGCCAATCTATTACAGGAAAACACACAAATGTTTCACCTCTTGTCTTTTAAAAGAATGGATAGAACCAGTCCTACAGATGTGTACTTACCTATACACGATACGTAATCTCACTAATAAATACCCAAAAAATCCCTGAAAGGCAGATGTTTAATTAGCTCTAGACCCACCATTTAATAGGATTTCATTTAGGTTGGGCTTCTCCTGAGTATAAAACGAAGCGTGTGATGTATATTTGCAGGATTAAGGCTTGTGGGCTGATTGCCAGACCTACACTAAAGCTCCACTGGGGTTGCATGCAGCCAGAGCTGCTCACACGCATGCTGCACCCAGCAGGAGCAGCTCCCACAGCAATACAAACCTTTTGTGACATTGGGATACTTCTGCATCTGCTTTCTCTACTTCACTTTAGCCAACCCAGGATATTTAGGGAAAAAAAAAGTATACATCACAAGTCATACTCCAGAAATCTCAGGTTTAAAAAGGACTGTAGCTTTGGAACTCTCGTAGACTCCTAAGTCAGTGGAGTCACACTGCATTTAGGACCCCTTTCCAAGCTTTCCTTCACAGCACCAACAGGGCTAGGTTTGGAACAAAAGCTCTGATTTTTAGAAACCTCACTGTGCCAATCACAGTTACAGTTAGTTAGAGCTGAACAAAACCAAAGCCACAAGTATTCAAGTGACCAGTAATTATTTGCCTCAAAGGAAGTTTTCAATTTCTAAAAAGTATGTAAGTAAACTTCTTTCACGTATCATAGAATCATTAGGGATCAGAAGGGACTTCGAAAGATCATCCAGTCCAATCCCCCTGCCACAGCAGGATCACCCAGACCCAGTGGCACAGGAACACAGCCAGGTGGGGCTGGAACGTCTGCAGAGAAGGAGACTCCACAACCCCCCTGGGCAGCCTGGTCCAGTGCTCCGGGACCCTCCCTGGGAAGAAGGTCCTGCTGAGATTGAGAGGGAACCTCCTCCGTTCCAGCTGGCACCCAGTGCCCTTGTCCTAGCAGCAGATGACCTTGAGAAGAGCCTGGCTCCATCCTCCTGACACCCACCCCTCACAGATTGAGAGACAGGAATGAGGTCCCCCTTAGCCTCCTCTTCTCCAGGCTCAAGAGCCCCAGCTCCCTCAGCCTTTCCTCATCAGGGAGCTGCTCTCCTTCCTTCATCATCTTCGTTGCTCTACGCTGGACACCCTCCAGCAGCTCTTTGTCCTTCTGGAGCTGAGTGGCCCAGAACTGGACACAATACTCCAGATGCAGCCAGTGTCAATCACTGGCAGGGCAGCATTAGCTCTAACCTAGCTCGATGTAATGGGCAATAGCTTTTGGCATGTCTGACAAACGCAAGTGGGATGGTGTTTTAAAACCACATCTGAAGTTCCTAGTGGAAGAATTATTATATGAACAACTTGTTAATTACATCACCTCAGTAATTACACCAAAACTATTATGGTTTATATTTGAGTCAGTCTCAGTGAGGTGGCAGTTCTGTGGTAATATGATTAATGCCCAACAATCAAGTCATAGGCTAAGCAGCACTGGATGAACTCTGAGCTTTGACAGAAGACTTTTAAGAGACTGACAGCTTTATCGTTATCCCCCAGAAAGCTTATAGCTTCTTTTTTGTTTTTAAGGTGACCCCAGTGAACTCTGGTCCAGGATAAGCAGCGCAGGCAGCCTTAACTGCAAGTTCAGTAGGTAGCTCTTTCTTGCAAGGGAATTGACCAATACATTACCAAGAAATACTCAGAACAGCAGAGCTATCACTGGGGATGTTCAACTAAAGTTCCAAGCACTAGTAAAGATTCCTAAGAAACAGTACCAAACTGATGGCAAATGTAAGCATTAAATGAAGGGCATTTAAGAGGGTAATTCAGGCAAATTCCAGTTTGAGTAATTAATGAGATTGTACTGTTTCCAGTCTAACATTGTAATGAGAAGCAAGTTTCTTCCTGGTCTGAAGTGTGATAGAGGCTCACTCCACACTATTAATCAGTTGTATGTCTAGGTGTTAGTTGACACAATCAGTCCACCCCAGTTGTAGAGTGTTTAAGTACTAAAGTACTGCATAAATGAAGAAATTATCACCAAAAAAACCTCCAGTGGTGACAGCACAGAGGGGAATGTTGGCGTGTGGTCTTCTCATTAAGGCTTCCTCTCAATTTCAAACAGGAAAATACTTAAAGAAAATCAAAAGAGCGAAGAGGGAAAGACAGGGGAATTACAGTGCTAAGGCATTCAAAATAAGAAGGAGGAAAGAAAGAAGGGGTAATCGTGCCGAAGTGAGTACATGAAATGACACGGTGAACTTTTATAGACAATCTAGAAGAGAAAACTACATGATGATCTACAAAATAATTAATTCTAAAGCTAATTCATATGCCTATACAGAGATAAAATATAAAGTGGCTACTCCTGAGGGTTTTCCATTGTTGCTAACTTTTTAACTAAGGATAAAAATTTTAAAAACACATTAAAATTATCACCGACCGCCAAATTGCATAGTATACAAATGTAAATGTGATCACACCACACTTAAATTCTTCTAACAATAAACTATTCTGTTTTCTTCCCCCTGACATTTACAAAATTCATTTGGAGGAGTAGGATATACCTTTCAGAGATTAGTGATAAATCATGTATTTTTAATGAATATCAATAGGAGAAACCCCAGGACATAGCCCAGCATCTAATTTGATTAAACTGTGCTTAAGGCAACACCACCTCTCCGGCTGGGGAATAGCACTATAATGACTTTGTGAGCATTATTGCAGGCTGTTTTAATGATTTAATGAACTGCCTCTATATTTAGTTCAATAGCCTTAAAATGATTAGTGTTTAAGAAAAATTAGCTCACTTTCATCTGATTCTATTTGATAGTAAGTTTAAATAACCTAACCCTTCAAAACACAGTGGAAAAAAAATTCCTAGAATCACAGCCAGCTAACTGCTAGAAAACATTACGGCAATCATTAATAACAGTTCATTTATGTTTAGCTACAGCATATGGAATGACATATCCAACCCCCAAGATGGGACACCATAGCATGTAGTAAGCAGTTCTATTATATAATTTTCCTATGTATTTTTGATGTGAAAAATGGACCAAGAAAACCCCCTCCCATGTGCAGATATAATGCAAAAAAATAACTCTTCCTCCTTCACAGAATCACTTAAGAGTCTAACTTGCGAGTTGGTCTACCTAGACATCAGCCGAAGCCTTTGACATGGTCTCTCACAGCATCCTCCTGGAAAAGCTGGCAGCCCATGGCTTGGATGGGTGCACCCTCTGCTGGGTTAAAAACGGGCTGGATGACAGCACAGAGGGAGTGGTTGTGAATGGTGCCCCGTGCGGTTGGTGTCCACTGAGCAGTGGTGTCCCCCAGGGGTCAGAGCTAGGCCCAGTTCTATTCAACATCTTTACTGATAACCTGGATGAGGGGACTAGTATGCAACATAATCTAAAGATTGGAGACCTGTGTTTGCATTCTGGAGACTCCAACTGTGCTTGATGGCATTAGTCATTGTTGGCAAGTCACTTGAAAATGCTCAAGCCATGAATGCAAAGCGTTCATGCTGCTAAGAAAAGAAAACAGAAGTAACCCACAGTGCTAAAAATACTGCTCCTGACAGGTAGCTTACAAAATAACCTCCATTTCTAACTACAACACAGCAGACTTTTTTGGGAGAGTAAGAGCAGGAATGTCCAATACTAGAACCTGCTACCTAAATTCAAAAGCAGCTACCCCATCCAAGCAGGAATCAAAGCTGGATGTGGAAATGTCTAAAAACAGCGCCAGCAGGCAGATCCTTATCTGTTTGCAACAAATCTCTCAAGGGAAATCCTAAGTATGAGCTCAAAACCAAGAGACTAATGCAAAATACTCCCAGACCTTTTGTTATGCTTTACACTTTCCTTTTCTGTGTTTCTAGCACTATATTCATGAAGTAGTCCTGTGGTTTTTAGTCTGAAGCAATTGATCTACCATTTAAAGTGATCTCAAAACTGATAAGCAGCAGTGAGCACCTTTCTGTCCCCAGTGAAGGGGCACAAATAAATACACATTGCCCATCAGTCTGCTGTAGTAGCTGGTAAGTTGTGAGAGTAAATCCAGGAGCTGATCCCACCACCCCAACAAACATGGGTTTTGGTGCCTCTCAGCAAGGAACACAGTCAATGAAGTTGCAAATATAGGAGTTAAGTTTACTGAAGAGTAATTTCTTGATGGAATTTACATATTTAAAAAACATTAGGGGACACCCAGAGTCGTCACAGTGCTTTTTCTCATGGTTAATTCCTTGTGTCTCAGTACCTGCTCCTGATTTCCAGCCACTCACCTGGAACAGCAGACTAGGTTCACCCTAAGGTTGGGTTTCCAAAATGCTTATTTCATCCGGTCTCCTTGTTCCTACAGTGCCTTTGCCCAGCTCTCAGATAGATAACCAGGTTGCCCATAATGGCTATAAATCTGTGAGGGGTGGGTGTCAGGAGGATGGAGCCAGGCTCTTCTCAAGGGCATCTGGTGATAGGACAAGGGGCACTGGGTGCCAGCTGGAACAGAGGAGGTTCCCTATCAATCTCAGCAGGACCTTCTTCCCAGGGAAGGTCCCGGAGCACTGGCACAGGCTGCCCAGGGGGGTTGTGGAGTCTCCTTCTCTGCAGACGTTCCAGCCCCGCCTGGCTGTGTTCCTGTGCCACTTGGTCTGGGTGATCCTGCTGTGGCACATGGATTGGACTCGATGATCTTTTGAGGTCCCTTCCGATCCCTAAGGATCCTATGGCTCTATGAACTAACAATTGGCAAAAAATTTTGTGGCTACTCACAAGCTCCATTTTCATGTGAATTATTGTCAGCAAATTGTGTGGAAGATAAAATACTTCGTATTAAATACGCAGTAGATTAGTATGATGACTTTGGTTCTGCACTGAGTTTCAACATGAACCATGTCAAGTAGTTCAATAAGGCATACATAGGCCAAATGACACAGTCTCCTATTACTAAAGCACTGGAAAATTGAGTTAATTTTCTCTTCCTTTCAAAAGATACGAGAGATTGACATAGTCCCATGAAACACTCTGATTTCCACTAAACTGCGTTCTCTAACAGAGAACTGCTCCATTAAAAAAAAAAAAGAAAATCAACCAGCTCTAATATGCCTGAAGTGTATGCAATTAAAAAAGTTTCTAAATATAGCTTTAATCATGGCCGACCCCAATCTTCTCAGAAGTCCTTGCCCTCTAGGCCATCCCAAAGGGATGGGAACATCCAGTAACAAGCCAAAAGTCTCATGACAGTGTATTGACCCCATTTGATATTTATCTCTAGCCATTTGTGAGCTCTTCCCATGAGCTTAATTAAGCTCATTCATTTCCACAAATTGTGGCATCCTAGAAAAAAATATCAGGCTTTCCTTTGATAGATGAGATTCAAATGTACAGAGTCTTAGGGGAGGCTAGGTGTCTCTCAGGCTATTTGACAGAGTAGTTCATGAAAAAACTTCCCTAGTCCCTCCCCTCTGCAGAGTGAGGTATACATTGAATTGTATCCTGCCCAGCGCAGGCCACGGCACAAAGCCACTCGCCATGGACTTTGATAATCATGCACACGCATTGCGTGCCCTGTAAGAACAGAGCCATAGAATCATTCCTGTCCTTTTAGGGGTTATTTGGGAGGAAGGACTCTTGTATCAAGTGTAACGCATTAGGACTCAAACCAGCGCATCAAGATAGAAAGATCTGAGGAAGGAACCAGGTGTTTCTTCACAGGCATTGGGGCTTGGCTCCAAGCATCCCATCGCATTGTTCTCCATGTGCTGTATCTGACTGTCTGTAGCAAAGCTGTTTTGGGAAACAACAGATAGTTGAGGAGACACTTCCACTACCTGAAAAGGTGCTGCAAATTACTAATTGCTAATTACTCAACAAATAAAGGGCTTAGGTTCCTACATATCGGGTAAGGATAGTCAAACACGGAACAGATGAAGGCAGGAAGACTTAGTGTGCATCACAATGATTTTTAAAGGGAAGCCAGAAAAACTTCTGTCTTGAACAACAGGTAAAATTGATCTTGCCTCAGGGCAAAATAATATGCTGGCTAATCCCTCAGAGCTCCTTCAAGTTAGGGTTTTTTGTTTGGCTGTGTTTCTTTTTAATTTAAGAAAATCCATTATAACTGCCGGCTGGAAACAGGGTACCTTAGTGCCCTGTAAAAACCTTTTCTTAATATCAAACAAGAGGAAGAAAAAAGTCCTTTCTTAACAGAAAAGCTCCATTTATTAAAAAAAATAATCTAGCTTTCATTTGTTTCACACCAAAGCAATCATTTGAGCACAAGGTATAAGCTGAAGCTTTGTCCATCACATACTTTTCTCTGATAAATATTTTCCTATATATTGAGATAAGAGCTGGACTTGAGGATACTGGAGGTCCTTTCCAGCCATGAAGATCCTAGGATTCCTGAAGAACATACTTCTAAGATCCAAAAGGGTATCCTAATGCACACAGAAGTGTTAATTCGCTAAGAAAAATAGCACCTCTCTTTCCTCACCTGAAATTCTCTGTCAAGCCCTGAAAGCTGGGGACAGAGTGTCATTCCAAAGGGAGCATTTTGTATATTATAAGCTATATGAGACAGCACAGTATCACAGACAAAGCCTTTGCCAAGTAACACTGAAGTGTGACCATGTCCTGGTTTGAGTTATAATCAAACTTAAGCTGTTCAGTGATTCTACTTTTCAGCTCGGTCTCTTCTAACTAAGGAGGTGTCTGCAGTTAACAGCATAGTTGCACAGACAGTGACTGCTTCTACAAGTGGTAGAATTCTACAGTTCTCCAGGAATTTAAATAGGTCACCTTCTGTAGCCAAGGCAGCCTTTTTTCTTGAAGATTTCCTTTGCCTAGGCATACTAGCCTGAAGTATAACGGATATAAACCAGCCTGTCTTAATTTGCCACACATTTATTACTAGAATTACACAAATCTAAAGTGCCAAGACAAGACATTTTATGCAGATGAAGGTATCGGAGAATAAAGCTATCTAAAAATCACCAAGCTGGATACAGAGTCGGCAGGTATTGAACAGCTTCAGATCCTTACAGCTGGGTTTCCCTATTTACACAGATACTGCTGCCCCAAAGTCGATTTTTTTTAATTAAAAAAAAACCCCAAACAAATGACCCAAAACAAACAAAGACACTTGTCTTTTAGTGGAGTTTTTTGCTATTACTCACGTATTCCAAGAACACAATGGGTGCAGCAGATAAAACCACTATGGAAGGGAAGGTGATGAGAAATACAGCAAGAGAAGCTATTTTTCTATTCTCTATCTTGGCCCCACAGCTACAAAAATAAATGGCTTGTGGACAGCTAACCTCAGGTCAGCAAAGCTTCTACTATTAAGCAGTTCCAGCTGGTAGGGATTTCCTAATTCCCAATTTACAGAAGTCTATCAAATTACTTGTTTAAATTCATGCAGATCTGGGATTCAAGACACAGATCTCAGAGCGGCAACCACAAAACACACTACTGCACCAGAAAGACCAAAAATTCTAACTCCACCTATAAATGCAGCTACAACAGGAACTATGTGCTTCCTACATAATGCTTTTAGGCACAAGGCACACACACAGAAGTAGTCAAAAACTGAAGAAAAATGAGATCCAACCTTATTCTGTCAATGTTGACCTATTTTGTTCAGATCTAACAGCTCAAAAAGCTACAGCTTTGGTGAAACCTGAATTGTAAATCTATAACACTCCTCAACTACTTTTTGTTGGGCAGACAGGCAAACCTGTCATTTGACAGTACATCGTGATCCAAGAGAGTAAACTTTATCACTCAGGGGTCATGAGAAAATGGCCACAGGTACAGCTTGCTAACCTTCACCAGGTAATTTTTCACAGTTATCTTTTAAAAAGCATAAAAGCTACATTATCTTTGAGCTCTGTTTATTGTAACATGGGGTGAATTCCCTGCAAAACCCACTTACTAAGTAACTGCTGTGTGTTCTTCACCACAGAAAGTCAAATCAGTAAAACAGCTTTTTGACAGTGTGTCAGGAATAAGACGACACCTACCCTCTCAGAGACTAACACATTATTTATCATTCAGCTCCGGCTTACCTTTTCTTGGCACCCACCGCTCTGACTCCAGAAGTGCTTCCCTGCCTCATGTCTTTCTTAATACAATATTTGCGCTAATACTCAAAGCAAAAGCCAAGCCAAGAGTTACAGAACTAGGTTTGCATTCTCCCAAGTGCCAAGACTCCTTTGCAGTTTTGCTCTTGCCTGTGAAATAAGCAGACACCTGACCAGGAGATTCTGGCTTACGTTCACCTTCTATGCTTTTTCAGATGAGTAGTTTCTGTGAGGGGGTTCGAAGAGCAGACTGGAATAATTTCTCCTGATTCTTCTAATAAAATTTTGCCCTAACAGTCTACTGCACTGCACTCATTGCAAGTAACAAGCTCAAGGATTCAAAGCTCCTGGTCTTTCTCTTTCAAGCATCCAGGGTTTCCTCTCCTCTAAATAAAAACCAGGCTCTACAGGAGCATAGTTTCAAGTGAAGCACATCCAGCAGTCCTTGTGGAAATTCCCAGCCAAACTGGCAGTCTTATCTTGATAACTTTGATACCAAATTTGATCTCCCCACAGGATCAAGTATAAGTTTAGTATCAAAACATCTCCTGTTGATTCTTAGTTTAAAATGGGGTTTGTTATGCTGCCAAGAACAATTATCCCCTCACCTTGTCCAAAAGGGGCATTCATTAAGAACCAGGGATCTGAAGCTTCTTTCAGGACACCAAAATTATCATGAGCTGAAGATGCTAGCAGAGTGCTGTGCACCCAGTTTCCTCTAGAATTGGACAGACACAGAATTCATTAATATTATTAAAGAAATCACAAGTGTGTCCCTCACCTGGATTAGCCAGAGCATAGCGTTGACATAAACCATAAACAATTGTCACCTTGATAGCTTCACTATGAAATCCTTTAAAGAACCAGGGATGTTCGGTGCAGAGGTCTCACAAATCCACTTGGTTAAACATGAATTGGGCAAGGTTGTCCCCTAACTGAAGCATTTCACTGGATCAGGCTGATGCAACAGCATGTCCTTAGATTACTTACTTCTCGTCAGCCCGTTACCCAAATGAGTCAGATCCCTAAGCTCGTGCGACACCTGGTTGTTATAGCATATAGATAAATATCTTCTGCAATGTCATGAGAAGTTTAACCACAATAACCTTGACTGCTCAAATCTACCATTGACAGCAAAGCTCCACAATATAAATCCTATTCCACACTATGCCACAAATGATTGCTCCTGGCTTTTTGCATGATCTTTACCCTCTTAGCTTATGGCCTGATCAATCCCTCTTTAGAGACACAGCAAGTTCTTTTCCTTCTCCTTGGCATCTGACCATAAGGCAATGTCAAACATAAGAATCTACGTACACACTCTGTGTGAGGCCCCTATTGTTCCCCTACTTGAACCTGAGGTAACTTAACTGCTCGGTTCTCTGAACTGCAGCATGTCTATGAGTAAGCTAAATATTCTCAGAAACTCTAAAGTCAACAAACAACTCATCAGTCAAAACCACCCTGGAGATGCCAAGGTACAGCATAATAAGATAAGTACAGAATCAACCGTGCTGTTTCAAACTCACTGGCATTTTCTGAGCTGAATTATCGGCAATAAGGGAACAGGTCAAAGAGCAGCCAAAAGCGTCACCAGTTTCTGGTGAAATAAAGAACTCTTAAATACAGACCACGAAGAAGCAGGGCAGACCTTTCAACAGCACACAAAGATGTGTGAAACCCCAGTGTTATACAAATTCATGAATAGAGAATTCTTGATTAACTTCAAGGACAAGCTTGAGACTGCACCAAGGTTCACCACCAGGCCTCCACTCCTCAGGAGCATCATCAAAACACACACTTGGACATCGTCTGACCCAACCCAGAACCCATTCATATTATAATATATTGTAATTATAACATTATTTACATATATACGGCAATATCTATCTTTAAATCATGCTGTAGTGAACCTTAAGGAGCACCACTTGGTACAACACAGCACAAACCAGGCATGAAATAGGAGGATTCCTCCTGCCACCCCAGTTAGTAACCCTACAAAAGGTCACACTATGTGTAGGGGAAAAATATTTCCAGGCAGAATCCCAAATCTACCTCTCAACCTTTTTTCTAATCCTTCTGTCATTGTTTTGCTTAGTGTGTTAATTGCAGCTCTTTTATATACACTCACATTTTCTTTTTATGCTGAATTGAGGATGAGTGCGGATTATACTTAGTAGATCTTTTCCTTACAGTTACAGCTGCCTTTCTGGGGTTCTTTGTTCTGTTCCTTCTTTTCACTTCTACTTAATCTTTTTCAAATACCCAGGCCCAAGTCTCTATAGGAGTATGTCTGCTCTAGCAATTTAAATCATAACAAGCTTGAGTATTTGAAGCAAATATTTAACTCCAAATTAACCTCCCACTCTGGCTGAGTAGAGATATGAGGAGCTCAGAAGCAAGTGCTTCAGGCTAATGCTTTTCTTCCATTACTATGAGGAAATTATCAGTGTAAACACTGCTTATTCCTTTGCAGCTTAGTGATTACTTATTAATTTGTTGAGTAAGTAGTATCCAAGTAGTGCCTTGGACTCGCTTTCCTCAAGTATAAATGACTGTAAGAGGTAACTGGTAGTGCAGAAAGATCACTGACATTTTTTGTTTTAAAACAAAACTATTTTACATCTATCTCTACAGCTGCCATAAAACTACATGTTCCAAAAGATCCGACCCCTTAACCTATCTGTTGTGCTACGGTCTTCTGATTATATCTTCTATCATGAAAAACTTCTTTATTTCAACCTTCACACTGCACTGCACTTAAATTAGGTGTTGAGGTATAGAAAACAGAACCCTGGTTGAAAAAAACCAGCATTGCAGAATATAGTAACTACAACACTATATAATCTTTGGGTAGATAGAAGCCTTGGGTTTTATTTGCATTGGCTAGATAGACTGAATTCCAAAGAGAAGGCAACTATTCTTTAGGCAGGAAAAAAGCCCGTAACTTCAGACTTATTTTTTTAAATGCAGTTTATAGGATTCCTTTCCCCTAGCCAACCCAGAACATGAATGGTAAAGCATCGTTACCATGTATAGGAAGATTTTAACTGATCATAAAGCATTTTCTTCACTAAAGCAGATATTACAAATACCTGTGAGGGGCAGAGTAAAATTTGCTCGTAAGCAGGAATTTATCAACACCAGTTTGAACCTGTTTCTTAATGCGTTTAATCTTTAAGTGCTCAGGCAGACTCTGAACTGAACATCTTTGCTGCTTTTCTTACACAGAAGCTTAAAACAAACAGCCTTCTCTATTTGCTCAGTCACTTCTAGATTTCTTTCTTTTTTTTTTTAATGAGAGATAACAACCTGGGGCACCAACAGTTGGTCCATTTCCAGAGGTACATCTAGATTGGAGCAATGCAAAGCATTAGCCTTTTGAGGAGATTTCCATAGGTATGCACAATTTGCACAACTCCACATATGCCAGACCAACGTGCAAGATCAGCTGCAGTACATCCTTACATCAGGCTGGAAAGACTATGTCTATTTTCATGGACCTACTGAGAATGGTTCTACGTGAGATTTAATTGACAAGTGGGGAGTGCTATGTCTTTTTATAGATAGACAAAGCATGTGTAAGTGTGCAGTGAGCATCTTCATCTATTAATTAAAGCTTTGGGTAAGGTGAAAGAGATAACCTCTGTCCACAAAGTAAGATATTAAATTAGCCTGCAAATCACTTGTGATATTTGACATTGAATCTGTTTTATTTGCTTTGGCTGAAGCCTTTTTCAACTTAAGCAATTTCTGCTCTCCCTAAAAAGCAAATCTAACGCTAACTCTTACTTTGGACTTAATTTTCAATTGTCTGAAAAAGCACGAATGCCCCCTTTTGACAATTCCATATATTTCCCATCTGAGGCCAGAAGAGGGAGTAGTAGGTTGTATTTTTCCCCAGAAAAAAAATCAACACGGGATGGCAAGTATTTCATTCAGTTGCCCATCAGACAAAGATTGCAGCCTGCGTTCGTTCTAACTCTAAGAAAGCGTTGGGGTTTCCACCCCCCCAGGAAATCTGCACTTTAAGAGAAGAACATGCGCCACAAGAAAGTTTTAGACAAGAACAACACGCTTTGTAAAAAATAATGATGCCCGAGTTAGCAGATGACTACTCAGGTCAATCCGTGCAAGCTCTGTACTCACCCTGCTGAATGTACAGCATAAACCCCGATCACCCGTGATCATGCAACGGTGCCGATGCTGGTCAAACACATTGTATTGTCAAATAAAAATAGATCATTCCACTCCTCTGCTTCTAGCTATAGAAAATCTAATTAAAAACTAAAAAAGGCTAACCAGGTATTTCTCTCAATTGCCAGCCCACACTTGAGGGTTTGTACTGCTGCTGAAAGCAAAGGTTCTTCGCGCGTACTTTTGCAGCCAAACCTGAAACATACCTTACATTCTTTCAACAATTCTGAGAAATTCATCACCCGAGCTTAAGCAACGTTAACTTGCAGTGTTATGACACCGGTGTTTGTGAGCTTTCTAGACAGATACTGCCGAATGACATGGTCTTCCAAAGGGCAACTCAGAGGAGGAAGTTAAAAAAACCAACAAACCAAAAGACTAAAAACTCACTTGTGTATTTTCCAGCGCTTCCTGAGGACAATGATCTCAGCCTGAAAAACAAAAAGAGAAAAAGCCCACAAATGAAATCACAGGATGGATCAAGTAGAGGTATTTCCAAAGGAGAGAAATAACATGGTACGAGGGCCTGCTCAGACACCAGTTAGTGGTTATTCTCACCCACATATCAGACAGCAGAACTAGAAGCAGAACTGCTGCATAGGCTTGCACCAGAGGATCTGTCTCCTGATCTCAGGGACTGTCTGAGTGACTGACAAGCTTAGAGAGAGCCCCATTTGGCAAGTCACCTGCAGACAGCTATGCCAGTGTCGAGCTCTCACACTGAAACTGAGCTCAAATTAGTGCTGTCTAAAGAAAGCTGGGTTTTGAACCCTAGTCCACACTCCTCAGATCTGTTTCTCTAGCTCAGCCAAGAGACAAGTTATCACATCCTTGTGATGCTACAAAATGGAGACAAGTGTACTCTTCACCATACTCAGGAGTAAGTCAGTCTACCTAATAACTTATCTGAAAATGTAGCTTCCTGCTTTGAGAGGCAAAGGTGCTTGTGGTATTTAACTGCATTGGTACTTGACTGACTTGAAACAGTTTCATGACAACAGCAAATTATCTAATTCAGCTGAAAAAGCAGAAATGTGAACCAAAAGTTATGGGACGACAATTAAATTTTCAGTCTGGGGAGAAACATCGGGTCAAACCTAGGTGACAATTTTTAACTTGACCCATAAGGTTGTTTAAAAATCTAAAGACAAACGTGAACTTGCTGCTGTCAAAGACCATCATAAAATCCTGCTGTATGCATCTGAAAAAGAGAACGTCTCTCATAACAGAAACATTCTGGATGAGGGAGGGAAAACTCATTTAGCTGATTTCCTCTTCAGGGTTTGGATCATCAGCTAAGTCTCCTCTAACCGCACTGAGTTACTGGCTTTAAAGTGCTTGTTGCAATCCAGCTACCATAGTTTCAGAGTTAGATGAGTATTTAGCCACATACCTCCAACGTAAAGCTAAATGAGTCACTGTGTGTTTAACTACCTATGGAGCTCCTGAGAAATGTTCAGGGGCTGCCTTCACACATTGTATTCTCCCTCTTCCATCGAGGTAAGAGTCATCCCTCTCAAGCAATGCTGCTTGCAAACCATTTTCACACAGTGCATTAGTGGCAGTCACTGCTAGCAGAGGCCTCACACACTTCAAAACTGCAGTTTTAGTTTTCACAGTGCTGTTGAGACACCTGAGGCAGTTGCAATTAAACTGTGCAAGTTTGATTACACATGTACATTTTCCCCAGCTGAGAATCAAAATGAGAAGCAAGAGGTTTTCTGGGAGAATTTGAAGAACTAGTTTCAGCTCAAAGTGTACCACTTCAGTCTGAACCTGTATCAAATCCTGTTCTAATTTAAGCAAGGTGTTCCTTTATAGTGACTTTCACCCAACATTTCTCTTCTGTATTAAGTCTATAGCTTTACAGTAGCCTTTCATCTTGTGGTACACACATTTGGAGTTGCCTATATAGCAGTCTGTGTTGTTTCCACTTCTGTTTAGTGTTACACAAGGAGAAAAGCTTTCAGTAGGTGCAAAGACTTAGTTTCCAATTTCCTAAAAGAGAGCTGTGAACTGAGATAACCATCACTTTTTAAAATGTTCAGAAAATTAATTTACATTGCTTCAGCCTTCCCCCCCCCAACTCCAAGGATATACATCACTCTACTCTTTACTAATTTCAGTATTAAGCAGCTTATCAAGGATATGACTCCAGTTTAGGGAATATGTTACTGGAAGCAAGTTCCAAAGAAGCTCTTTCCCCACTACATTTGCAGCTCTGGGATTTACCCAGAACTCAGAGAAGTCTGTTCTCATTCTCCATCAAAGATTACAAAATTTAGGTGTTTCTATAGTTGCAATGAACAGGTTTCTAGAAATAGCTTTATCAAGAATGAACCCTGCTTCACTGAAATTAGATTCTCCTTATCTTTATTTTAACAACTTTCCAGACCTGCCAGTCTGCATTAACACAATTCCACTGGTGACTCTGCAACCAGCATTCTCTATGCTCTGCCCTCTCTCAGGAAACTGAAGGCTTTTATCTATTACCAGCTAAGAAATATTCACTAGGCTGAAAATCTACTGTATACTTTTTGTAAAGCTGCAGGGATGGATGTAAAGGCTGAGCAGCACTGAGGTTTCTTTTCTAATCTTCAAGTTCTGCACTTCACATCAGCAGGCACTCCTGAATGCCATTAATGAAGTAGTACAGTATCAAACTAGCAATATGAAAACCTATTTATTCTAAGTAGTTGAAGGCAATTAATAGTTTTATCTTCCTCCATACTTAGTTGATGGGGTATGTGAGAGGAGAATTTGAATTCATTCACAGGTTAGGGGTTTTTTTAAAAATGTATAAAGTTACAGCCCCAGAAAATCCATCAGTCCACACATTCATGGCCTTCTGTGGAAAAACTACAGTAGAGGTGGAATCACAGAATCATTAAGGTTGAAGAGACTCCACCAACCCAATGGCACCATGCACATTAAACCAGGTTTCCTAATGCCACATCTACGTGGTTTTTGAACTACTCCAGGGATGGTGAGCCCACCCCCTCCCTGGGCAGCCTGTTCCAATCTCTGACCACTCTTTCAGTGAAGAAATCTTTTCTGATGTTCAATCTAAACCTTCCCTAGCACAACCTAAAGCCATTTCGTCGCATCCTAATCACTAGTGACTTGGAACAGTTCTACAAGAGTAGAAATAAACACCATGTCTCTGAGCTGTAGGTTAACAGTTTCAGATCTGTTTCTGTGTTAGCACTTCAGATCAAGTTTTTAGAAGAGAAGTTCCTTCAGAATTTACATTCTACCTCACACTATTACAAGATTTGCACAACATAGTTAAGAATCTAGTATTTAAAAGTAGGTTCTTTCTGCAGTCACGGCTGAGTAGTGGCAGAGCACACGTAGCAAATAAACACCTCACTGCCTTATCACGTTATTTATGTGTTAAGAAATTCACTTTATGTTTTTGCTTTATGAAACAATAAACCAGACAACTTATAGATACAGTTGCTCTCATGAGGCTACAATACTGAGGACAGTTCTCATAGCAGCAAGATCACCATTTTATTGCTGGAAGCCTCAAAGTTGAGCCCTTCTCTTACTGTGTTCAGGTGAGCGACCTGGAAACTATACAGCACAGCCAGGAGTACTGCACACAGAAGACACCAAGTTAGATAATGTGGAGAGTCACAAGTCCACTTCATAAGGATGATGCACATTTTAGGCCCACTAAAATCCCTGCATAAGCCTCTGAAGCATAAAGTTTACACAAGAACCACTCATTTCATCAGCATCATGTTGAAGTGATATCAATAGAGGATTCCAATCAGAAAACCCTAACCCCAAGGGTTAAGAAGAGGTTATATGAACAGAAAGTTCAGCTTAATACAGTACCCACTGTTTTCTATGACCCTTGCAGCAATCTGCATTTATGCAGACTGTAAAGCGCATTCAGTGTTGTTATTCATACATAGTATGAAACAGTCCCCAGAAACATCAATAACCTGCTGGTTATTCACAAAGGGAAAGGAGCAGATGTTGGACAAAAACGATACTTGTACACATGTGCCCATACATTTGCCAAGTAGTCTGCAGAAGGATCAGTCATACCCTCCACTTTCACTCAAGAGATGAATCTGAGCATGTCTCCCATGGCAGAAAGGGGTTACCGTACCTAGTTATCACTGATTAAGTAAGAATTCCTCAGGGAAGTGCTTCAAACACCGAAAACTTAGCCACCAACAAGTTGCTACTGGACGAGAATAACACAGCACAACTGAAATCAGAGTTCCCTGCAACCATCAAGCCAAAGGACAGAAGCCCTTTCAGTCCAAAATTAAATTAGTTGATCGAAAAAGGCTAAAATATACATTATTTAAGAGGAACCAGGTGGGTGAAAGTACAGTAAAGATAGTGACACTGCTGTATTAGCTTCATTCTGTAGTGCTCCTCTTTTTTAAATTACTTCTCACTCTCCTTTGCTTCATCTTCTTTTTCAGTTAGATTTCTTTTAGAAACTACTTGTTTATGAGAAAGCTGGCATTACTTCCATGTTTACCTTGCACATACCAATACCCTGAGACAACTGTTCAAACAGAAAGGAACAATGCTGTGGGGTTTACTTTATCAGCTGCAACAGAGAAGCCCTGGGAACAATGCACCAAGGTCAGTACAGGTGCCAAAACAGCAAAGCCCTCTACAAGAAGATGAGCTCTAGCTATGTCTCTACTCCTCTTTCCCAGCTCCTCTCCAACACTTTAACTTCAGGAGAATGTATCAGTAGGCTTTAATTCATTGTAAGTAATCTTTTTTATAAATTTGAGGTGTAGGTACAGTGCAAAAGCCACCACCATGTTTAAACACACCGTTTTTCAAAGCTCTCATACTCTTCATCCTCTGTAATGTGGTTCATGCCACCCGTGTCATTTGCCCCTTCACAAGTACCCTGCAAAACACCAGACCTATACAAATATCAAGTAGGAGGCACAGAATGACAGCAAGGAGAGAATGCTAGGTGACTGTCTTCTTTCCTTTCCTCCCTATTTCAGTATAAGGAACACAGAAACACACACACAAGGTTACCATCAAGGCACCTGTCAAAAGTTGGTTGATTAGTTTCTACATGAAGTTGAACATAATGCTGTCACGTAAAATGGTGAGGAAAAAGAAAGAACTTAAGCAAGGTCTTACTACAAGGTTAATGGATACGAACATTTCTCCCAGTCCTCACATAGAATTGAGGTGTTTCAGTAATTATTGGCATCCGTTCCTCTCTTTAAAGTTTCCCTGCAAGCAGCAATCAGAATTATATACGAGCTCTGCATGAAACTAATGAATCCATGACAAAGAAGACTCCTCAATGTGATAAGAGAGTGCAAGAGGGGTATTAGTATCAGCCTTTAATGCCCCAAATCAGTCTCACAGCCACGTTCAAACAATAAGGGAAGTAGAAGAAATGCCAGTGCTACACATCAGCTGTCCAGAGACTCGGGTCCCACCCAAAGAGTAAAGAACAAATGCAAAAATTAAACACAATTGTTCTCTTTATCAAGAGAAAAATAATCAGAGTTTCTGCACTCAATACTGTTTATAAAAAAGGAATAGAGCACATTTATCTGTAGAAGCTTACATCCAGGTCAGAGAAAGCACTTAAAACATTAACAAGCACTCTTGACACTCCTATAAAACAAATACTATATGCAAAAAGATGAGGGTATGGTAAAGGGAAAATAAAAAAGATAAACAGCATTGCCTGCTGTATGTGGACAGTGCCTTTCTGGAAACTGCCCCATGATTCTTTCTGAGCCAACACATACCAGTCAGATTTTTTTCTTCTTCAGGTATTGGCTAGCCAAGACCACTGCTCTGAAGAACACTCAGACTCATTACCTTAGCTTTCCCCTTATAGGGAAGGCCTAGGAAATTGAAGAAACCTGTGTTTCCAAGTGCTAGCTGCTTACAAGATGCCAACATACACAGACATGGTTATAGAATCATAAAATCCTCATGGCTGGAAAAGACCTTCAGGATCATCAAGTCCAGCCCTCATACCAACATCTCCCTAACCCCTAGACCATGTCCTCAAGTCCTCAATCTACTCGACTTTTAAACATCTCCAGGGATGGTGACTCCAACTTCTCTCTGGGAGNTGGTGCCAAATGCTGGACACAGTACTCGAGGTGTGGTCTCAAGAGTGCAGAGTACAGGGGTGCAATTGTTTCCCTGCTCCTGCTGGTTACACTGTTCCTGATCCAGACCAGGATGTCGTTTGCCTTCTTGGCCACCTGGGCACACCACTGCTGGCTCATGTTCATCCTGCTGTCAACCAACAGCCCCAGGTTCTTTTCCACCGGGCAGCTCTCCATCCGCTCTTTCCCAAGCCTATAGCACTGCTGGGGGTTGCTGTAACCATATCCAGACATTGAAGCTTGATGTTTGATGTCAACCATCAAAGATTCTGGCTGCAGTTCCTCATAAATGAATACCCCAATATACTGTCAGGTATGGCTGATGCATGCTCTGGAATTAAAGGAGGGCTTCGAAGGTTGGAGGAGACAGTTGTATAGACAAACATGAGTGGAGTGGCAAATGGTGGATTTGGATGTGGTAGCAAAAAATTCACAGCAAAGAAAGGAGTTGAAAAAGCAAAATATCCTCAGTCTCCACTATGTGCTAGTTTCCAGACATTTAATGCTGCACCTTGCTATCACATGACAGAATAACCGAGTCCTTAAAAGACTGGCTCAGGTAATCAAAGTAGAAAACAGCTAGAAGTAACACCAGCAAGTGATTAGAATAGACCTGGTTGTAAATTTAAACACCGTTTTGATTCATTAATCTCCAGTGGCTAAAGACAATCCTAAAGCAAAATTAACACGATTGTAAACTAAGCACTCATATCCTGTGGCTATTTTTTGGCCTGCTGAGAGCAAATGAGCTGATCAAAGACAGACAATTCATTGAGAGCAGCAAGATTATTGCTGCTTCAGTGAGCTCACAGTTAGTTCCCATTAACTAACCTGTTTTAGAAGCTGGTAACACAGTAATTAATCTTAGCTTCAATTTGAAGTGAAAAAAGCGAGTGACCCATCCATCTCCTGATGATATTGCACCGGCCCTAAAAGCCAGGTTTATGGGGCTTTTTGTTGCTGTTGGCCAGGTGAAGAGCTGCAGCTTATTTCACATTAAGAGGCACAACAGGTAAGATTTCCCCAGGAAAGAAGAGGAGAGGTACTGTTTAGCTGGTTCAAGCTGAAATCCCACCAGGTGATGCGTTAGCTTGGAAGCCACTATGTCTGTCAGTGTGAGGAGCAGCAAACCCACCTAGAAAGACACACAGTGGTGTAATGGCACTGCTCGAGAGTCATGCCCTGCCAGGCAGGCTTAGTATTTTCAAAGCAACAGTAAAGACTAACTTAAAATATGAATGCTTTATGCATTTACAGTCCTTGTGCAGCTGGTCAGGCTACCAATTCCAACACTTCATAGAACAATGTCTCTTAAATAAATTGAAAAACTCCAAAGATAAAGGAGAAAAGAACAACAGAAATGATAAAACTAGAAAATCTTCAGCCAGCAATTGTTCAAATCCATCCAACTGAAATCTGTCTGCAGCAACCCCACATTCTACTCTTCGGTGTTATCTCTATGTTTTGCTACCTACTGTGATAGATTAGTAAATCTTGAGAATATTTATTCCAAAACACAGCCTTCCTGTATTGAATTTCATGCTATTTTTATCTGATATTCTTCAGGACCTAGATGCACATACACAAATTATAGCTGACAAATATTTATCTAGTGAAATACAGCATATTACACAGGTAAATTCCTCTGTGTTTCTAAGAAAAACCCCAAGTCTTAATAGAATCTTTTCCTGATCAGCTTTTCCTCCATCCTGTGAATAGTATTTTAGCATCACACAAATATTTTCTCAGCAGCAGTTTTGCCTTTCAATCAGATTTTGTTTGTTGAGGCAGAAAAGTTTAGGCGCAGCAATTGGTGCCTATCTTTCCATGCATATACTCCGAGTGCCTCCAAAACTGCCTTCAACAATCTGTTTGAAGTTTCATCATCCTTTAACCTTTAAACTATTAGAATATTGAAATTGAATGAGTCACAACACACTGCCAAACAAAGTAAGATAAAAAGCTTGTTCCTGTAAAGCTAAGAGTTGCATCCTCACCCTTAAGCAAAGCTCCAGCCTGTCTTGCTAACAGAGAAACACCAAGTGTGTCACAAGAATTCACATTCTTCTACGTGTTTACAGGTGCATCTGTGTATGAGTACAAATAGGACAGGCAGATCACCACCACGAGCGTGGTTCTGCTTTTCCCTTGTGCCACCAGCAGCATTCAGCCAGGCTCTGAGGAGAAAAAAAACATCACACCACCCTCAGTGTGAGGAACAGCTTCTTTACTCTAAGGTTTACAGAGCACTGGAACAGGCTCTCTAGAAAGGTTGTGGAGTTTCCTTTTCTGGAGAGACCTGTCTTGATGCATTTCTGAGTGATCTGCCCTAGTTTTGGTCCTGCTCTGGCAGGGGAGTTGGTCTTGATGACCTTCGTAGGCCCCTTCCAACCCCTAACATTCTGTGATATGTTTATTTGAGCTGTTGCTGTAAGAACTCTTTTTCTTTTTCTGGAAAAAAATTATCTTTTGAAAACAATGTTTTGAAAGCAAAGGGAGTTCACTATTTTGAAGGGATATTCTCTTTAATACCTGATTGAAGTAATCAAGTTAAGCTCCATTAGTCTTCATTTCCATTAAAATGGAACCTGAGGAAAAACTTCTGTGCTTCACAACATTCTTTTTCCTAAATGTTGTGACTTAAAGGTATCATCTCTCCATTAAAAATCTTTCATCACATGTGTAGGCTAATGCAGGTACCCCTGTGATGCTAAAGCATGCCAGAAACATTAAACCCCCCTCCCCATCGACTAATTAACCATATAAACTTGAGGAAAAAAACAAAGGCAGGTGTTCTCCACACACAAAATAGGTGGTATTCACCAGAGAGAGCAGCAAGCAGTTTGCAAACAGCAGTTTTCCTGATTCTGGGAGCACTGTAGTGCTGTAAGGATCATAAAATGCTAAAGAAAAACAGAATAAAAAAGACATGACTGGAGGCTTAACAAAACTCTCAAGGAATTTACTTGTAAACCATGAAGACTTTGAATTGCAAACACGAGTACTGCTGTGCAAACTTTCAGTAAATAAATATATTTTCAAGTCCCCAGAGCATAAAGTTAATTCAGTAGGGAAGATGAAGCTATCCGGCTAAACGTACCTTCTTGTCTGACTGCCAAACGTTTGTTTTGTTAGTTTGTTGAAAGTTCGGGACAAAAGGATTTGATTCAACAAGGTATCTTGCAATATAAAATTCATTTTACTCCAACAACGGCATGACGGAGAGCACAGAAATGATGCATGCGCTGCTCTCACATCTCTGATACAGCAAGGTGTCGAGGCAGTTGGGAAGCAGGGCTTTTATCCTGAAGATTTATTGGAAGTTGAATAAACATTACAGTTCTACTTTTCACTTCTTTTCAGGCTCCAGTCTGCATTGGGGTGGTATCAGCTAGACGCCATGGCATATCAAACAGCCTCAGGGTGCTTTGGTTGGTTTCACACTCCTGCCAAGCGGGCCCACAGTGCTGTGTGTCTCAGTAAGAGATGGAGAGTACCCAAAACTCCCCGCTGTCATTATCCATGGGTGATACTGAGAATGAAGAACACTGGATGATGGGCTGAAATGGGCCGGGCAGTGGCACAGACTGTCCAGGGAGGTGGTGGTGGAGGGGTTGTGTTTCAAAAACCGTGTAGGTGAGGCACAAGGAAACCTGGTTTAGCGGCTACGTTGCGGTTGGGTTGAGGGGTGGACCTGATGATCATGGAGGGGTCTCTTCCAACCTTAATGAATCTATGATTCCACAAATCCTCCCGTTTAACCGCACCTTCGCTCGCCCTTCCAGCTCTTCTTGACGGCGATCAAACGCTTACACCAGTGTTTTATGCCTCTGGAGCTCTCCCCTCCCCTCAAGGGCTGTCNTTCACACTCCTGCCAAGCGGGCCCACAGTGCTGTGTGTCTCAGTAAGAGATGGAGAGTACCCAAAACTCCCCGCTGTCATTATCCATGGGTGATACTGAGAATGAAGAACACTGGATGATGGGCTGAAATGGGCCGGGCAGTGGCACAGACTGTCCAGGGAGGTGGTGGTGGAGGGGTTGTGTTTCAAAAACCGTGTAGGTGAGGCACAAGGAAACCTGGTTTAGCGGCTACGTTGCGGTTGGGTTGAGGGGTGGACCTGATGATCATGGAGGGGTCTCTTCCAACCTTAATGAATCTATGATTCCGCAAATCCTCCCGTTTAACCGCACCTTCGCTCGCCCTTCCAGCTCTCCTTGACGGCGATCAAACGCTTACAC
>VZRI01001294.1:248962-259953 GCA_013397515.1 Upupa epops | reverse complement strand
CACCCCCCTCCTCTCGCTTCAGGCCTCAGGAGTCCTTTTCTGCCCCTCGGCTCCGCTGAGGGGAGCGGTGCGGTGCTGCGGGCCCTGGAGGGGGATGGAGAAGGCGGGGAAGAGGGAGTCTCTAGTCAGGCCGAGTTCGTTTAAAATAAACGCCGAACGTGCTGTACGCGAGGAGCGCAGCCCTGGCCGTGCAGAAGCCAGAAGCCGCGTTCTGTTGTCGCCGTATCCTAGCAACGGTGCGGGACGCTGCGGTTTCGCGACGGTCCTGCTTAAACTTCACGATGTCCTGCTTAAACCTGGTGATGTCCGACCTCACCCTGGGGAAAAGTGCCTGTCGCAGAGCGATGGCATGGAACTCCAGGTGCTCTGTCGTGCTGGGAGGTGTCTGTAGTGAGACTGAGGTGCTCGCTGGTGCTGCTTCACTGACGGTCGGAGGGCTGGGTGATGAGAGTTGCGCTCGTAGTCCGAGCTCGGGCTGGTTTCCAGCTGTTCCCTCTCCCAAGCGGTGAGGCTGGAGCGGTGGATTTTGACAGTCGGTGGCTGCAGGCACCACCCCCAGCTGTAACAGCGTAAGCTTCTCTGTTGCCTCCCTGTATAGACAGGAAGAAACGCCTCAGGGGTTTGGTGAGCTGTAAGTAGGTGATTAAACCCGGACCAAATCACTTGAAGTCGCCCGTTTTATACCAGAAGTCGCATATCGGAGCACAAATACGCTGTAGCTGTTTCATGTAGGAAGAAGGAGGCAGTGGAAGGCACATGGTGGCCTTCCGTACCTACAGGAGATGTTGTGTGCTGGTAAAGTCTAAAAGCTATTCTCATCCTAGCAGGTGTAGGAAGTTGCTGCTGTAGGCTTTCTAATTTACATGTCATGTACAGCAATTAAACACAGGCTTTTCTTCTATATTTCTTATGAAAGTAAGAAGGGAAAATGCTCCTTACTAATATTGTTACTCACTGGTGACTGTAAGCAAGGCAAATTAGGTCCAGGCCTAGCTACACTTGTAAGTAATGGGAGGCTGCTTGATAGAATCACAGTCCTAATAGTTCTGCTCTAGCTTCCTGGAGAATAAGTATAAGAAATTCTGAAGAGAGACCTTAGAGAGCATGGGGAGAGAAAACCCCCAGACTAGATGACTAAAAGCTCTATCTCTAGTTGAATAAAACTGCTATGAGAGAGAAAAATTCATTTTTTTTCCTCACTAGGCAAGTCAATTAGAAATAAGGAATGGAAATAAGCTGGTTTGGTTTGTTTTTAAATCAAATGTTAACACTGCCCTTTGTGTGTTTCCTAATCCCATTCCAGCTGAAATGGATCAGGTGTCTTAAACAGGTATAAGCATTTCTTGAAGCCGTATGTGAAGTAGGAAAGTATCCAGTTTGGATAATGGCACAATTCATCCCCTTAGCCTTAGCTTTAGGGTGTGAATATGGACTCTGACAAGTGTATTGCATTGTATGGACCTTCCAATGTGTCCCTGTTTTGCTGCTAGTGTTTCTGTAAAACCCTTCGATTCCCTATGTATAGTTCTTGCCTCCTGCCCCACTCCTTTCTTTCTCTCCTGGTTTCAGCTGCAAAAAGTAGGGCTTTTTCTCCATTTTACTGAAGCAGGTGGTCTATGCTGTAAAAAAGAAGTTTGTGCTGCATTTAATGCTCTCCATCCTGCACTGCTTCTGACTGCAGAGAATCCTAAACACACAGGGCAAGCAAGCAGAGAGCTGGAGGCAAAAATACCTTGGAGTTCCAGGAGCAGTAACCCCATGGGTCTCCAAACTTTGGGTACCTGGTGGCCTGCTCAGCCTAACTGGGCTGTGAGCTGGCTGAGGAGTTGAGTTGGAAACCTGGGAGCTGAAGAGCACTTTCCAGTAAGGTGGTTGGGTTGTTTGTTGGGGCTTTTTCTTTTACAAAGTCTCTGGTATTTTTCTCCCATAGTACTTCTAGGTTGCCAAATCAGTCTCAGAAACATCAAAAGCACTACGGAGTGTCTTCCCCAATTAGCGTTGCTCCTCCAAAGACCGTTGATTTTGTACAAACTCAGAAGCTGATTGATGCTATGAAGCCATTCGGGGTGTTTGAAGATGACACAGAACTTAATCACAGGTATGACAAGACCGACAGACTTGTTAAAAATCTGCTATTTGTTGAGCACTTGGATAATTTGGGTTTTTTATTAAAGCAAACTTAACGTGCATTTTCTTTACAGGCTCACTGTTCTCAGCAGACTAAATAGATTGGTCAAAGAGTGGATTTCTGAAATGGGTGAGAGCAAGGTGAGGAATTTGCTATGTGTTCTTACCCAAACAGCTGAAGCCTTTTTCTTTTAAAGGTCATATTATTAGGAGCTATACTGTTCAGCTGCCCACTTTTTCGTCTGTAGTGTCCAGTAGAACTGGTTAAGGTCTTGATATGAGGTATCTTTTATTCCTTGAAGCCTTCATGGCTCTGAAGAAATTTGTTAAGTAGGGAAAAGTCAATCTATCAGCAACCTTGTAGCAACCCACTACGCTAGCATGAAGTATTGTGGGTTAGGATGGATGGCAAACGAGTGGTAATCCTGCCCCAAACAGCCTCCAGCACCAAGTAGTTTGAAATTATTATGTGAGACTAGCATTTTTATAGCTGTTAGATTGTGTTAATGGAGTGTGTCTGCTTCAGGGAAGATTAATAATAGGTCTTAATTTGTGTAAATTAATGAAAGGGCTGCTATGTTACCCATTCTTTTGTTTTTGTTGAGCTGCAACCACTGGCTTCAGAAAACCAATACCGGTCTAGGAGCCTAACAATGCAGCAGAGAGTGAGAAGACCCTGTTTATAGAGGCTGCTGTAGTTTTTCTACATACCTTGTGTGCTAGTTAAACTTGAATGTATTGACTAACATGCCTTATGTTCTAAAGCAAGCTATTTCCCTTCTGCCTACAGAAACTACCCCCCTCGATGGTAGCAGATGTTGGTGGAAAAATATTTACCTTTGGCTCTTACAAGCTTGGGGTCCATACAAAAGGTAGAACTTTTGGGTTTCTAATCACAGACCGGTTTGATTCCACTAGACTGTTGTCACGTGCCGCTTTCAAAACGCGAGAACACTAACAGAAGAAATGGCATCTCTTTGCAGGCGCCGACATTGATGCGCTTTGTGTTGCCCCCAGACACGTGGAGAGGTCAGACTTCTTTCAATCGTTTTTTGAAAAACTGAAACATCAGGAAGAAATAAAGAATCTAAGAGTGAGTAAGCTTACTCCTTGACAGATTGTGCAGCTTTTGCAGTAACAATATTCATCCTGAAGGCTTTTATTGGTAGCAAGCGTCAGAATCCTCTCAGCATCTTCTGAAAGACAGGGGTTTTTTATGTGACCTGAAAACGTTGAAGTCAAGGTCTTGGTTTCTTTCCCAAGTGACTCTGTCACATAAGAGTCTTTGTGGTACACATCTCCTTTACTCATGGTTTAGGAACAACTCAGCAGTATCAAAGTCACCTCTAGTAGTTTGCCACCTCTAATTCATTTGTTGTTTACGCTTCTCTTTGGTTCGTCAGAGCAAGGCTGGGTGAAAGGGTCACATGCTGCCAGTCTGACACACAGTTTACAGGAGCTGTGCTGTAAACATAAGAAACTGCTTTGTAGAATCCCCCTTGGGCGTATTTTGTACCTGGTGTGTGAAGCTGAGCTCCTGAGGACGCTCCCTTGGTTTTATGTGGATATTTTGACAGACTTTATGTATTTTATCCTAGTTTAGGAAAAACCTTCAAGTAGCAAGAAATGTTTTCTGACACAGTTTTCCTTTCCTGGGCAGGCTGTGGAAGATGCATATGTGCCTGTTGTGAAATTTGAGTACGATGGTACAGAGGTAAGTATTTTGTTCTTGTCTAGGTGAAATCTCTTCTTGCTTTGGGGTAGGATAACTTTTTTCTAAGGAACAGTGGCTGTGCTGTACTTGACCACAACCTATGCCAAGAGAAGCTATTGGAGTAGAACTGGATCTAGGAAATCTGTCAGACACAGAATCATGTGGAATAGCAAGAACTGTGTAGAGCGGGAGTAGAGGCAGCATCCTTGCTACCTCTGGTTACCCCTGACAAACAAGCTGTTGACAGAGGGATGTGTACAGTGCAGTTTACTGTGTGGTTGTAAGCAAGCTGAATACTTTGTCACATATCAGAAATTAAGGTACAATCCAGAAAATGAGAAAAAGGACTTGTGAGCCCCGTGTAGATTTGTCAGCTGCAGCAATCCTTGTGTCTTGGATGTGATACATCTACATATGATGGTATCTAAGCAAAGTACTGCTTGGTATCGCTGTCATCCATGACCTTTCTGTGGCCCTTATGCTGTGACTGTACCAGATCCTTTTCTTGCCTCAGACTGCACTAAAACCCAGACTCTTTAGGGGATCCAAAGGGCTCATTGCATTAAAGGTCAATGCTCTCTCTTATGTCAAAGTATATTCATGATGATTTAACTGACATCTTAATTCTACGATTAGTGTTGAGTTCCCTTTTAATGGAAATTCTGAGTTTAGAGAAGTCTTTTTGAGTGACACCTACCTTTCCACTTCCCTAGCTTAAAAAGGGGGAATGCCATGAAAGTTTTGTAAAAACTAAAATACAGAATTAGTAGCCATTTTATTTTCTCTGGCAAATCATTCTCCTGGCAGATATCCACACACAAATCTATCCACATGTAAATCTAAATCCAGGTGCTAGCCACTCTTTTTAGACCTGACTGTCCCTCACTGGTGTGCTGTTTGCAAACTACTGTATTCTAACTCATGGGTGGCACTTTTTTCATCTTAAGATTGACCTGGTGTTTGCGAGGTTATCCATGCATACTGTCTCTGAAAACCTTGACCTTGGCGATGACTCCTGCCTAAGAAGTCTAGATATAAGATGCATCCGAAGCTTAAATGGTAAGTGTATTTATCATCTTTATCAACTTCAGTAACACTTTAAGATTGCATGTGATACAGCACCAGTTTCTGTATGAGATGTAGAAACTGATCTCCTGTGCGCTTGATGCCTGAGGTAGGTGGAGAGCAGCTTTACGTTTAGAGGCATCAAGTAGTTGTGTGTCAAGATAGACTTGTATTTTGTGTTTCTTTTATCAGGGTGTGTATAGTGTTCCACTGTGCCGTAGGAACTGCTTCAGATGCTAGAGATGAATGTGTGGTTATCCTCAAAAGTAATTATACCTGGAGCTTAAGTTGTTCACTGTTTAACACTGGTCAGTTGAATTGTTTGTGGCTGTCAAAAGAAACCAGGCTTTAGGAATCCTGTTCAGAGGCCTTATGAAAAATTGATTGCTGTAGTCCAAACTGCTGTCCAAAAGCTGTTGAGGACACCAGTTAGCTGAAGTGATGCTTCGTGTAATGTGGCATTTTTAATTTTAAGGGTAATTCAAAGGAAAGAATCCAACCTTGTTTTTCTAGGCCTGAGTTTTAAACTGTAAACTATTGATCCAGTGTAGCATAGAATGGACTTGTACCTGTTCCTCTGAACTTTAGCACTTCCACTTATTTCTTGCAGGCTGCAGGGTAACAGATGAAATCTTGCGTCTTGTGCCCAACAAGGAGACCTTTCGTCTTGCACTCCGTGCCATTAAACTGTGGGCCAAACGTGAGTAATGCGGTTGTATGTGATCCTGAAACCTTTCAGAGGCGCTTATGCTGACAGAATCGGACCGCAGCAGAACTGCAGGGTTTGGAAGGAACCTCTCGAGGCCTAGTCCAACCCCATCTGCCAAAAGCAGGCTCATTTAGCATGGGCCACGCAGCACTGTGTCCCCCTCAGCTGTCTCTTCAGACTAAACAGCCCCAGTTTGAAGCTCTTCAGCTTTGTGTGGCTGTTCAAATTGCAGTTTCAAACTAAGTCTCCTCTAGTTCAGATTCAAGGTCTGTCCCTTCTGTGAGGTTTTTAATGTGGGTAGAGTGGGGAGCAGAGGGAACCATGACTACAGATGATACAAATGGCAAGTTCAGCATAAAAGCTTGGTACATAAGGCATAAGAAAACACCCTTTGTGTAGGTGGCCAGAGCAAGTACCAGAAGAACAGCCTTTTTTTATAAGGTAAGTTGGAGTGAAGCTCTAAACAGTGTAGGCAAACTTCAGAGGAGCTGTATTTTGGGAATTGGTGTGATGATGGTTCTTTTTGTCACTGCAAGGGCCTCATTGCAGACTAAGGACTCTACAGAAGGTGACAGCGCTGCTCTAAGTTTCAAGGAATATACTACAGACTAACAATGTTTTCTGTTTCAGGGCGTGGAATTTATTCCAATATTCTGGGATTTCTGGGTGGCGTTTCCTGGGCGATGCTGGTGGCCAGAACATGTCAGCTGTACCCAAACGCTTCGGCTTCGACTCTTGTGAACAAATTCTTCCTTGTGTTCTCAAAGTGGTAAGAGCTATCGTTAGAGACTGTTTAAATTGCATAAAGTAACAACACTTTTGGAAGGAATCCTTTATATAAGGTTTATGCCAGCCACATTCAATCCTTAACTACATTACATGGAAGCATTTTAATTGGACAGTTAACTGATTGTTTTTTGTGTAGGGAGTGGCCAAACCCTGTCCTGCTGAAATACCCTGAAGAAAGCAATCTCAATCTACCAGTATGGGACCCCAGGGTACGTAGACATGGAATTTGTGAGCTTTTAAGGTTCCTTCTAGTCTAAACTGACCATAAGCAAAATTGCCTTTGCATCATAGGTGAACCCTGCGGACAGACACCATGTAATGCCTATCATCACCCCAGCCTATCCACAACAGAACTCTGCGTACAACGTGTCCACGTCAACACGGACTGTAATGGTTGAGGAGTTCAAACATGGTAAAGTTCTCTCCGTGCTTATTAACTGATGAGAAAGGATGGTTGTTGTGGTATGAAGCAATGGTATCTGAATTGGTCAGAGTTCTGGCAAAGTATCTTGTAAGGTTGATATCATACTCTGCTATTCTTAACAACAAAGTGGTAATAAGGCTTTCCGCTTTAATCGTAGGCCTGGCGGTGACCAATGAGATCCTTCAAGGAAAATCAGAGTGGTCTAAGCTTTTTGAACCCCTGAACTTCTTTCAAAAATACAAGTATGTATGATATCTTGCCTGAACTAGAAAGGATTCGCCTCCTGGTTGGCATAGTGAGTTTTAACTTGGAATTTAAAAGCCCCGAACGTTTGTTTTCCAGGAACTGGAGCTAGTCATGTGAGTTTTAGGGCAAGTATAGGGAAAAGGAAAACTGCATCTCTTGAGCTACTGATGCTCTTTTTATAAGGAAAATTCAACGCTGCTATCTAGAAAGTACCAGAACAATTGTGAAGAATGTAATCAATCAATAGCATGCCTTGTCTGGAAGTTGTATTCCACACATTCGAGGGTATTCTTGATATTTCCCTTGAAGGAATATAAAGTCCTGAGCTCACTATGTTCATTTTCTTTCTAGACATTATATTGTGCTCACTGCTAGTGCTTCTACTAAAGAACATCACTTGGAATGGTAAGTCATGCCTTAAATGTGGCTTCAGGGCATAACTGAAACCCAGTTCAACCTTGCACTTAGTAGGCAGCTCAAACAGCAAAATTCAAAGCTTTCTCGCGAAGGGAAGTTAAATTCTTAAACAGCAAGAGTTACGTTAACTTAGAGATCTGAGTTGTCATGGGGAAAAACCAGAGGGTTAGTGTGAGAAGGCCTGAAGGTCAGATGCTCTTTGTCATCTGCAGAAACAGATGCAAGGAGTTGAGGACTACTGCTGGGGTTATGAAGGTGTTCTACGTTGCTGAGGCTGAGGCCAATAGGTATTACTTGATGTACTGAGATGTAACGGATGGTGGAGAGCTAGACTTCTTTTACCGAATCAAAGGATGTTGGTCACAATATGTATCTACTGATTTAGGTGTTTAACTACTGCAGGTGGCTACAGCTAACATGAATAAATCTTTGTTCTTATTAGGATTGGTCTTGTAGAGTCAAAAATCCGTGTCCTCGTTGCAAACTTGGAGAAGAACGAGTTTATAACTATTGCACATGTCAAACCACAGTCATTCCCTGGGAATCGGGAGCACTGTCAAAAGTGAGTTGCATTACTTTTCTTACCAAGTATTATAACTTGTTTATAGCCGCTCCCTTCAGCTCGTCTGTGAGAGCTCTTCCCTTTTGTCCTGCAGTTTGTAGATCCAAACTTGGATGGGCAAGGTTCTGGGTATGTAAGACCTTTTTATAAAGTGAGAACTCTTAAGTCTGGGCGTACAGTTGAAATTGCCTTGCTTCACCCCTTCTTGAGAGTGATAGCAGCATCCAAATAGCGCATCTGTGTGAGAACAATGGACTTGTGAATCTTGCTTTTTAGGAGCGGGCATGTGTCCATGTGGTTCCTGGGAATCGTGTTTAAAAAAGTGGAGAATGTGGACAGCGTTAACATCGATTTAACATCTGTTATACAGTCCTTCACAGATACCAGTAAGTATTTTGCTCTGATCTTGTTTTTCTGTGATTTGTGCTTCCTTCTGGTATTAGCTATTAAATATTTCTAGAGAGCAACTCTAGAGAAGGTGAGGTTTCCAACCAGACTCTCTTGACTCTGTTTGCAGGTGGTTAAGAAAAACTGTTGAAATTGTAGTGATTCAGGTGCATTGGATGTCCCTAAAATCCAGACTTGTCTTTGATAGAACCTACAAGTGACTGGAGCTGTGGGATGTTGGAGATCTGATAAACAGCCCCCAATCACTGTAAATACTACATGATATTGTCTGGATTCTTAATAACATCTGATCCCTCCAATCAGTTGGGCTGATTCAGAAAATCCTCTAGATATATTCTCAACTAGAAAACTAATGGGTAAAGAGTATTATCTCTTTCAGATTAAAATCCATTCAGACATGTTCATACAGCAATGCAGAGCTCTAACTGGGCACATGAGTGCTTATTTGGACTACAGTAGCTGTTCTGCATCTGGTCTGTACTGAATGTACAGTGGGTATCTTGAGTGACGGTGCTCTGAGACACTCTGCAGAGTGCTGGGTAGCATGTTGGCATCCAGTTAGGCTGAAACATCTTCCCCTTCATTTGGGCTGGACAGATGTGAAAGCTTGCTGCTTCTGAAGGAACAGTCTGCAGCTTTGACCCATGCCTCCCGCTAACAGGCCACTAAGCTGTGACACTCGGTTTCTTTTTAGTCTATAGACAGGCGAACAATCTCAACCTACTGAAAGAAGGGATGAAGATTGAGGCAGCACATGTGAAAAGAAAGCATCTCCACTATTTCTTGCCTGCAGAATACTTACAGAAAAGAAAGAAGGTATGGTACAAAAACGTGGCTCTTCTGACAATATTTTTGGCTTCAATAATTGACTTAATTAACTTCTTGTTTCAGCAAAACATGCCAGGTGCTAGTCAAAACACAAGTGGACTTCAGTGCAAAAAATCTCCCGATGGGAACTGTTTGGATGGTTCCAGAGCCACAAAATCCAGACCACCATGTAATCAGTCTTCGTTGCCAAAGATACCTAAATCGGACTGCTCTAGGGCAGAGATGAATCAAAATGCAAGCGGGCTTCAGTGCAAAAAGACTTCTTCGGATGGAAGCGGCTTGGACAGATCCAGAGCCTTCCACTCCAGAGGACCGTATCATCCCTCTTTGTCACACAAGATGCCGTTAGCGGATGCCTCGACGCCAGAGCCGGAAAGGTTGGCACCATAACCTCAGAACTGTGTGAACGAGGCTAGGATTTCTTGTGTAAATCTATGTGGACCATAAGTATGGGGAGCACTATGAGGTCTTCAGTAACAAAGCTGGCATCTCCTTCGGGTGCAGGTGGGAAATGAGGTTAAAGAAATCATTGGGGGGGGGAAGTCATTAAAATTGGGTGGAGTTCTGGATGGAGCAGATGAATTGATTAAGAGCAGCACAGATGCTGCATAAACTGTGCTGGAAAGCACTGTCAGTGTGTAGAGTCACTGAAGAAGATGCTGAAGTTTAAACATGCAACCAGAAGCACAGCACAATAAAGCTGTGGTGCTCTGAGAGGTTGTGGTGGTGAAGGAGAGCTGTGACACTCGGCTAAGGGGTATGTTTGTCTTGCGTGGTCTGTCTTTCTGGATGTTAAGCAGGTAATAGAATAGGAAGTAGACGTTTTGAGCATCAGTGTCTGTCTTTTACAGAAGTGCTGTACGCTGGAGTCCTAGCAGCGCTAAAAACAGAGACACAACACCTCAAGTAGCTGCCCCATCAGGACCTACAGCCCCCTCCGGGCCTTTTATTGATTCCAGTACGTATGGAAGTAGTGAGTAAAGTGCAGACTTGAATTTCGTGGTGGAACTCTAAAAGCTTGGTGTCCCCTGCAGAATTAGAGCCTATGGTTGCCATAAGAACATCAGGACCTCCAGCTGGCTGTGCCATTCCAGGACATAACAGAGTTCCTCAACTTAGAGCACATTTTGTTCAAGGACAGCAGGAATTAATTGGGGCTCCAAGCGCGGATCCTAAGAATACCGCACCTAAGCGACCTTACACACCAAGCTTGGAAGGACATTACTCACCTCCATCAGAAGAATGTCCCAAAAAACGGGCAGACAGAGAAAAGGTAGGGAAGGGGCATGAGGCCAGTGAAGTAGTACTAATTGATGACGTAGGATGGATGAAACAACAGAAGAGAAGCATGAATGTATAGCTAGCAAATTTCTCCCTCAAATCTGGCCCCAGTGGCTGGCTGGCCTCTGGTGTCAGGGTTTCCAAATACTGCTGTGCTTGGGTTTTATGGGAGCTTTGGGTTAATGCTTGGTTTGTTTCATTGCTATGTGTGTCTCCTTAAAAAGAGCTGTTCTTAGGACTTCATTTCTGATTTGAAGTAAAGAGCAGCCAGAGGACTCCGTTTTGCACTTGTAAAGCATCACCTTGCAGAGCCATTATTTAGCACGGGAAATTTTGAGTACTGGTTTCAAGGTTTGGGTTGCAAAAGTTAAGGGGCTTTAGACTGTGTCTGGAGTACTGTGTCCAGTTCTGGGCCCCTCAG
>VZRI01001294.1:163176-248884 GCA_013397515.1 Upupa epops | reverse complement strand
CTCCTTCTCTGGAGATGTTCAAGACCTACCTGGATGTGTTCCTGTGCAACTTAGTCTGGGTGATCCTGCTGTGGCAGGGGACTGGACTGGATGCTTTTCTGAGGTTCCTTCTGATCCCTACTTAATCTATGATTCCTAAGGGGCTTGAGATTCCTGTGGCTGCTAACACATTGAATAAACTGTGAAGGTAATCCTAAAGGAGCAGTTCTTCAGACACGTGTATTCTGTTCTTGTAGTTCACCGGCCAGGACTCAGCGTTCAGAGATGGTGGCAATCCAGAGGATGCTGGGAGCACATCTACGGAAAATGTAATTTTGCAGTGTTTTGATGAGGTGGACTGACTGAAAAGCTGAACGGACTGGTCTAGTGCCTAGAGTGCCTTGCATGAAGACTCTTATTGACACAGACACGAATGGTTTCTTTAGTTTAACTTATCTTCCAACTCTTATACCTGTGTTTAAGTGTTACTGGTAGATGATTTGGTGGTGTTTGGCTTCCTGCCATGCTTGACATGGCATTTTATTTTTATCTAGCGTCACCGATGTCAACTCAAACCACAGTAAAGCATTTAGCTGCTTAAAGGGAGGATAACCGAGTCTGTTTTCTCACATAGCTTGCTTCCCAAGTATAAACTCTTGAGGGCATACCCTCAAACCAAGATGTAGTGAAGTGCTGTGTGAGTGCTTATAGGCTCCAAGAAACCACAAGCAGTGTGGAGGTTGTTAGTGCACTCCGTACTATTTAAGTCTCCTGATTGCCAGCCCTTGCTGTCTGTGATGCTGTGAATGTGTCAGTGCTGCATAAACCCAGTGCTGGGGTTTCTTTTGCTTTTCTTTTTTCCTTTTTAGAATGTCCGTGATGAAAAACCCATACTGATCCCAGTTCTCAGCACATCGAGATCACAGGTACTGTATGCTGTGAGCTTGTTGTAGGTAAAGCAAACCTAGAACTTCCAGTGAAGGTACAACGACTTGGGTCCTGCTAATGACTGTGCTTTTGGTGCTGCCAGCACGCTGAAAACCCGAGTAGTGATGTTTCTAGTTTACTTGCAAAAGCAAAGCCAAAGTTTTCCGAGTTCTTGAACTTAAAAAGAAGTGCTTCTGTGCACTCAAGTACTGACACAGTTTGTTTCCTGACTTGCTTTTCTCTTAAGCAAAAGGATCGGTTGCAGACCTTACATAAGGTGAACCGAGCTCTTATCTTAAACACACACTTGAAAGATTCCAAGTCTTGTTGCAGTAAGTGGTGCTAACTCTTCCGTGCCAAGTGAAATGTTGTGAAATGGAGGGTTCTAAGGCTGGAAGCAAGCTGGACAATAGAGACGCTGTTTTTCTGACCCCAGAAATCATTTCAGTTGGTGCCAGGAACAAAGTGTGAGGATGGGAGCATGCTCTTCCTCTGTGCACTGGAGATATCTAAGCAAGCAGTGTAGAGAAGCAGATTGTTCTCTGTAAAGCTCTGGGGCTGGGCCACGCTGGTTTGGTATACGTTGTCATTGTGTCCAGCTAGGAATGGGTTTGTCTCTGCTACTTCTGAATTCATTCATCAACTTCCTTTTTACCCACCGTGACATCTTTTTTGTGTTTGTAGAGGCTTTCCAGTAAAGAACTCCCCGATTCTTCATCTCCTGTTCCAACCAACAGCATTTGTATCATTAAAAGATCCATCAAGCTCACCCTGAATGGATAACCAGTGTCTCCAGGTAAAGACGATGCTAACTACTTTTGCGTAGTGCTCTGTTACCACCGTGTGTTGTCGTTCCAAGCAAAGCAGGGGAGGTTACTGTTGCTGTATTGCAGTTGGCCAGTTAAACTGTCATAGGTGTGTTGTTCAGTTGTGTTCGCTTGTTGCTGCCCTGTGGACTCCTTGGTGTGTTCTGTAACGGTTACCCTTGTTTATCTTTTTCAAGTTTGAACTGTCACTAACCAACAACCTTTTGAAGAAGCCCCAAACACTAACCTGGCCCGTGCCTTGGATTCAGGGATGTCTGTAAACAGTTAACTAGTCACTGCAACCACATTCTGCTTTCGAGCGTGTGTGAATGTGCCTGTATTCATTCATTCATGCTTTCCTAGCTCATGTACGTACGTTGTTGTTCGATTGTTTTCTGCTTGGGCACTTGCACTCCTGTGCATCTCTCACAACGGTACGCTGCTGCCTCAGCAAGTAGTATTCCACTGCCTAGCACAGCCATGCACTGCACGAGTATTGCCTCCCGTGGAGGCAACTTTAACTCAAAAGTTAGTCTGAAAGAAAATGCAGTAGTGGATGCTACTGAGGTGTGGAACTGATGGGTAACGTGGCGTGGGACCTATCTGTTTGTTAAGATGGCTCCAGCATGTGAACGGAGGGGGTTTGATGTTGCTGGGTAGTGACGCCGAACTGGGAATGCACTGCTGAAGCTGTACTTAACATGGCAACAGCCAGGGCTGCTGGTGACGCCGCTACCCACCTGCGTGCTGCAGTCTTGAAAGCAGCTGGTGTGGAGAAAGTGGTTTCAGATAAACCCCGAGAGCTGTTCTGAATGATTGCAGGGAAATTTGTGGTCTTAAATCCAGTTCTATGCATGAGGGTTGGTTGGTCGGGGTTGGTTTTGTTTGTGGGTTTTGGTTTTTTTTGAGGGGTGGGGAGAGATTTTGATGCTGTGAAACAAACCCTGTGCTGTTGTAACTTCAGAACTCGGTGTTTTTGTAAACGGAGTTGTATGTTTTCCCCAGAATATTTTTGTATGTACTGTGAAATAACTATCTCCCAAACAGAAAAACACTAAGTCTCTGTTCTTAATGCCAAGGGGATCTGCTTAAAAATTCCAAACTGCTCACCCAAAAACAAGGCAGGGGGAAGGGAAGCGGTGCCACAGAAAATGTATTCTACAGGTCGATAATGTTATGCTCAACTAGGAGACTAGCAGTGCTGCTTCCTGAGCTTTGGATTAGTGCTCTCGGAGCCAGCTCGCAACACCATCTTGCAGATCCCCACAACAGCTCAAGTCGCAGTTTGCACTGTGGATAACAGATAGCCCTGAGTTCCCCTGAAAGAACTCATTGCTTGTCCCAGAACAAGTCTGAGCTCTGACCACTTGAAGCATCCACTTACACCCCAGTGACAAGACAGAAGGACTGTAAAGGAGTAACAAGAGGCCTGTTTCTGGGAGCCTGTTCTCCAGCGTTCCCTCTAGCTGTCACACTTCCCCAACAAGCTGGGGATACTGACACTATCACAATGCACTTGGGTTTTATTTTTCTTGTTACCTCTAGTTTCCAGCTTGCTTTCAAGGTTTAGTCACAAGTTACAGTAAAAAACCCATGTTTCTTAGAGCTTTGAGTTTATAAAACAGGTGTTGAAAGCACAGTTCTTAACCAGCACCCAGGTCTTACAGTGTTTATGGCCTGTGTACAGCTTTGGCACTTGGGTAAATAAAAATCTATCCTCGCGTGGAAGGAATCAAAGCTGAAGTAGGTGATAAGATGCAGACTGTTCTGCTCTGCAATCCTGTTGCAGATGTAACCCTGTCACAGATTCTTCCACTTGAGTGTTACAGGACTGTTAAGGGCTGGTTTTGCCCCTAACCTCAGTGTCATGGCGTGTGTTTTATGCAGCTAGTTATAAACCACCTGGTTAACCGTGGATTTGTTTTACTCTGCTTTTCATTGTTCTTTTACACACACACACCCACTGCTCTTAAGATATCAAGCTGTAGTTTAGGAAGAAATGAGGTTAATAGTTCCTCGGTGTTGATCTAACACAGGTGAGATGATGTGTTGTCTTACTAGATTGCACTAGGCCGAACGTTGAGTCACAGAGTGACATCGCTGCGCTGGAGTTTCAACCGGATGTTGCAGGAGTTTGACAATCTGCAGCCTGGATTTCTGTTGTTTTCGAATAAATTTTAAACTGCAACCATTCAAGTGACTCCAAGTGGTTTCCTTTGTTTATGGAGCATATCCTCTGTTAAATCGCTGACAGGAACACTACTCTGGCGTAATGATGTGGAAAGACAGCCCCTTTGAGCTCAACTTCCTCTACTCTCTGCAGTTTTCTCTCTGCTTCCTTAGCTGGATGCTGTGTGTGTGGCATGGAGGCCAGGATAAAGGTGTGGTGAGGAACTTGTGTTCCCCGCCTCAGAGAGGCACAGCTCTGCATTGGAGTTGTGTGCAGTGGGCAACTGAGTGTGAAAGATGGCTGTGGGAATCGCCGTTGCCTTTGACTTAGGCCTAGTTAGGTGTAAGCAAAGACAGAGGTGGCAAGAAGGCAGGTGTCTGCTCTCACGGTGAACATCCCTGTAGAAATTAAAGTGAAAAGAACATTTGCTCTAATTAGTATAAAGCACAGAGAAGAGGGGGAAAGCATCCTGAAAGAGTGAATCTTGCCTTTGGGGAGGGAAGGGTTTACGGGTCCTGCCTTTGTGTGACATGTAGTGACACAAGTGGTTTAGCCTAAAATCACAGGCAAAACCTCCCAGCTGTGTTTCTGCAGTGGCCTCATCACGCTTGCCACGAGCCAGCCCCTTTGCTCTTCCAGTAAATGCAAAGGTGTAGCTGGATGTGCCCCACCTCTGTGTCCCTTGGGCTGTTCCCAGAGGAAGGCGTGTGGCTGTAGGAGGCACCTGTCTGCACAGGAGCCTGTTCCTGTGAGTACAAGTCCCTTTCTCTGGCCCGGGAGCACCTCTGTGGACTACAGCCTTGTTCCTTTCCCCCAGGGGTCAGCAGAGCTGGTGGGGTGACAGAGAGCTGTGGCCCATGCTGCTGCCTTTGCCGGGGATGGCTTCCCACCCTGAGGCCCCTGTCGGGGGTTGCACTGGAGGCCCAGATCTGTGGGTGCTGTGACAATGCTGGGCTGCGACTGCATGACTGTGGTGCCTGGAGAGTTGGTGGTTGGGAAACTGCTTACCCCTGGCCACCGCTGGGACTGGATGACTTGGTCAGACCGGCTGCAGCTTCCTGGCCAGCTCTGCTGATTTCTGCCTTTCTTTTTCTCTACACAAAGCTGAGAAGCTGGGGTGTTTTCCAGCCCAAGGGCTCCGGGTTGCTGGACCTTGTGTGTTTTGCTGGGGGAATCTTAGCACAGCAGGAGTGGGGGCTGATTTTTCTCCTGTTCCAGAAGATACAGCCTGTTCATCCCCCAGCTCTGTAACCTTCAAGAAATCGAACAAAATGAAGAAAATGAAACCGGGACTGTTCATCCTGGGGCAGTTCCTCTTTGCAGGGAAGACCCTGTCTGAATCATCCTGCTCTTTTGAGCCAGCCTTGATTCTTATTTGCATCTTGTCTCTCAATTTAATCTACTGATCTCAGATTCCTGCCTGCTCTTCTTTTGCTCTCATAACTCACATCTTCTGTTCTCACCCGGATCCACTTTTGCTTCCTCTTTGAAGTGGCTGACTCTTTATTTTGTGTTGATGGAGTGAAAAAATCCCAGGAATCCTGAAACCAGAGGAAAATAACACCCTGTTTCACCTTAACTGTGTGTGCCAGCCTGACCATCGGCCAGCAGCAGCAGGAGGGACCGTGCAGCTTACCTTTCACAGTCTGTGCAGTGCGGAGGAAGTGGAAAATACTGGCTACTAACCAGGTGTGGGGAGTGTGCGTGAGCTCAGTCCTTGAAAGTTCAACACAGGCTCAGATGATTTTTTCTATTAAAGGAAGAGAAAAAAGTCTGCCAGTGACTAGTGTAGAGCTGCTGTGCTTAATTCCACATCCCTGTTTCTGCAATGTGAAGAACAGTTGCTTCATTAAAGCTTCAGGAATCCTCTGAACATAACTCAAGCAGCATTACGTTTCCCGTGATCCTTCTTACAAACACCTGAATCACTTGCATTCTGGTTTTCCTCAAAATCAGTTGTACCTGTACTCAAGCACCAAAGTTGGAGTGGCTAAAAAATGCGCCCTTAAAATAAGGAGTGGTGATCAGGAATAACCATCAAAGCGCATGGATTGATGATTAAAATCAATCAGAGCAGCAACTCGCCACAGCACTCAGAAAAGCCAGAAATCGCTGGGATGTATTTTGTCCCCTCAGTTTTAATCCTGCATCATTTCTTCCCTTGGTGAGAACAGACCTTGCTATCTATTTTCTGCTCTCGGATAGCAGGCACTGGACCGTCAGCAGGGTAGGTCCTGCTTCTGAATGGTATGAATGAAACCAGAAGCCTTTAAGTATTTCCTGAGATAATTGTAGCTGCTTGTTACAACCAGTTGTGGTTTTGTCTGCAGAGCGGAGCACGTGTTAGTTTTCCCCACTAATTTTGAGTGGTTTTACAGCTCTCTACCACTCCTGCACCTTTCCTGCTGTGGGGGATAACAGCTGCTGTCGGTCTCTGCAGGGTAACGGAGTCTGTAGCGTGGTTCAGCACAGGGTGTGTTCAGTGTGTCCACAGAAAACCTACCTGTGTACAGTGTGGGATATTGTCAACAGTGGGAAGATCCTGGAGAAAATACCGACTTCCTTGTGCTTGTTGGCCGTAATGTAGTTAAAGAAAATCGAATGGGACAAAAATGTACCTCTGAGAGTCATAGTTTGAGGAACAGCACTCTGTCGCAAGCAGCAAGAAGCAAGCAAGGGAATCCCCTGCTTCTGTTCCCTGATCACCCACTGAATAAATCACTGGACTACCCGAAACGGCAACCCGTGTCGGTACCGAGGTAGCTCCTGTGCTCTAATGTGGGGTAAATGTTTGCTACGTGCCTGTAAAATTATCAAGCTCTTTACCTCATGACATTCCCCTGAGAGGAACGAGTCGCTGGCAGCGTGTTCGATATGGTTGTGACTTCAAGTGGGGATAGTTCAGTACAGGTAGCATCTCCGTGGTCTGTGCTTACCTAAAGCTCTTCTCAGTTCACTTTTCAGTAACAGCCTGAGGTGTATTGGCCAGAAGCCCAAGCACAGAGCTCAAACAGAGGTTTGTATGTTCAGACTCAAATCCTCTGTGTGTGTGTGTGCTCAGCCTTAAAGGTCAGCCCTGATTTCAGTGGCTGTGACAATGTCATTGGGAAACTCTGCTGCACTTCTGCTTCACACTTGTGTGAAGGTCAAAGGAAAGCAAAGCAACCGCGTAGAAAAGTTTAAGGCTTCAGTATAGAAACTAACCACAGGCTCTCAGTGACTCAAGAGCAAGACTGGGTTTAGCTCATCAGCTGCTTGTACGTGAGCTTGTGTCTACTCTCAGTCACTACTCCTCTAGCTATTTTCAATTGCTTTTTGAGAGGTTTTGTTGAGATAAATGGGACAATCTTGTGTTTGTTACATAATGGGCCCCGTTAACACCCGTGGTGATTTCTTCTCTGAAATAATTGGGCAGAGGATGAACCAGAGTGCCCACCACCAGTACCTGACTGGTCTTTGCTTTCGGTGCTACGTGCGCTTTTTTCAGACCTAGTCAACCTTTTTTCAACTCTCAACACTTTCTAAGAGGTTCTAAAAAATATCTGCTTTAGGAGATGAGAAAACTGAAGGCAGAGAGATAAACGATTTATGAAGGATTCGCCAGAAACCCTGTGGCTAGCAGCAGAAACTGAGGCTAAATTCCCTGTGAGACTGTGTAGTGTGACCCTTTTCTGTAGCGCTGTGTTGTTCATGTCTGCAGCGGGGATTCCCAGGACCTGACAGTTACTGCGTCCAGTTAAGGATGGTTGTAACTGTCCCTAGAGACCGTAACTGGCACCAACTGCTGATTTTTAAGCCATTTTTAGGCTACTAGTCTTTCCTGTTGCTTTTTTAAGAGCTTGCAAATTAAACAACTCACTCTTTCAGACCTTCAGAACAAAAACTAAATCCCCAATTTCTTTCTCATTTTTGGATTTCCACAAAAAAAAGAGAGTCACGGTGGATTTTAGCACAACAAGCAGGGTCGGGGGGCACATACTTCACTGAACGTTACATCGACGGGGCTGAGGATCTGTACCACTCAGACAAAATTCCAGCCAACCCCAGAGGAAGTGTTGCCTGTAAGAGAGGCAAGTGCTCAGGTTCTCAGCTCTGAAGTCCACTGCTGTGCTATGGACGGATCACTGCATTTTCTCGTATTTAATTGACTTAATCCTGTGGTTGAAGCCTGCTCAGTGCAGTGTAAGAGCAGAACAAATGTGCCTCCAGCACCCCAGACTGGGCTTTTGCTGAACACATTGCTTACAACCCTTTGAGTGACAGCAGAAGAAACATTCAGTTGAGGGAAGTTGACATCCCCCTTCTCTGTAGATTTAGGAGGGTGAATCTTCTGGAATAAATCTGTTGAGTGGTCCCTGCTGCTTGAGTGTGTTGGGAACAAAGGCAAAGATACTCTTGGAAAGGGAGCCACAGAGAATTCTCCATCTTACTGAGCCAGAACAGGAGTTTCTGAAGGTATCAAAGTTCTGCTTGTGGATCATTACGGCGCACACTGCGCTCGGAGAGCTGCGGGTTGGAAGACAGACAGCATTGCTTCTTTTGCAAACATTGAAGGAATTGTGGGTTAGAGGCTTCTGCAGGGGAAGAGGGTATTGCAAAAGAGGACAGGATGGGACTGCTGGAGAACAGACTGGCTAAGGTTGCTCTTAAGAGGAGGGGAGGAAACCTCCCATGCTTTTATCTGTTAAGCAGTACCTATTTGCTATTTATTGTTTTCATAATCCATAATCAGTTTGGGATTTATCATGTTAAGGGGTTCTTGCTGCCACCTTTGTCCCCAACACATTTGAGTCCTTTTCTTTCCTGGCTGGAGACTTCTGCTTCCCCAGTTGTGGTGAAGGAACTTTTCTGTGTATAAAGAGCTAAGTACTCTCTTAAAGGGAACAAAAATAACACTGCATTTCTTTATACCCCTGATTTTTGCTACTTCAGATGAATTACAGGGATGTTTATGGGGGAAGGTTGTTGACCACAGGGTGTTCATAACACAGATGGTCTGGGAGAAACCTTGCTATGTGAGATACAATTTATTCAGTGGTTCGATTCAGCATTTTAGTTTTTCATTCTTCTGCTAGGGACTTCAGTAAATCTTCCAAGCAGGGGTACTAATGATGAAGCAAGAACTGTCTGAGTAAATTATCCAAGTGGCCTAGTTTCTGGTTTTTCACTTCCTGCGCTTCTGGTGTCCTCCAGCATCAGAACAGAAGTCTGTGTTAGTCTTAGGCTGTGAAAAGCAAAACTGAAGTCTACATGACACTGAGAATCACGTCAAGTCACACGGCTTCCACTTGACAAGTTACAGCAGTGCTGTTTTGCAAATAAGGTTTTAACTGTGTTGCAAGTAGGAAGTCCTGAACTGACCAAGTCTGTAGTAACTGGGTCACCTGCTGCAGTTTTTGTGACGTAGGTCATGGGAATATTTGCAGAAGCAAAAGTGCTTTAATTGCACAGCTACACCGGTGTTTGTGTTGACATGGAAGCTTAAAGATGCACATCGAGGAAGGAGAAACGATGCCACGTGTGATCAAGATATGTAAAAGGGGTATAAATTCTCATTTTAAAAATGCCATGGACTTTTGAAGAAGAGGTGTGATGTCTTAATGGCCCATGGAGCTGGCTATTAGGTGTATGATAGAATAACCACAGTATGTATTTGTGAAGCAGAGGGGTTGTACATCAACGTGGAAATAATTTCACATGAGTAGCCTAAAGAGACTAGACTGACTTAGGGGCCAAGGAGCTGTAGTCTTAGGCCACCCCGCTGTGCTGCAGAGGCAGACTGAGACCCCCACCACCACCCAGATTGCCCCAAAGCCTCAGGAATCTGAAAATAGAGGAAGCAAACAGTTGAAGACAGTGAAACAGGGGGTTCGCCAGCAGTTTACAAGACAGCAAGATCAGCAAGCTGATCACTACCTGCAAGGAAAGCTGCAATGAAAGCTTTTCTTGCAGTAAGACCTTCCTCCTGGGACTTGTGGGCTCCCTCAGAGTAGTCCAGGTAAGTCTGAAAGCCTTTTGAAGAAGTAAAAGTATCTGGAAATGATTCAGGTCTCGGTACTCATTTCTGAATTGCAACAGATAGGCTGTTGATGACGGGTGTGGGCCATAATGAATATTGAATCAGTGCAGTAGTTAGCTGTTAGTAGTTAACCTTAGGCAAGCCTCCTTGGAATCAGCCAGCTACAGAACTCACTTTGTACTGGGCTCCACAGCATCCAGGCCATTTGGAACAGATTTGATAGCTCACTTCTTCATGTCCGAGTGTCTGGTATCTCAGAAGTTTGAAGTGGCATTACATTCAAACTGGGTTTTGCATTTACAGAGGAAGAGAAGGTGGTAAGAAAAACTGAAAGAGCTGTATTAACTTCTAAAAAGCAACAAACGTTTTGAAGTAGACCTACAGATTTGCCTTATTTGATCTGTTTTGTTGTTAAAGCAAATTATTATGTAGATTCACAGAAATACTTAGCCAAATCGAGTGGGAACCTTTGGGTTTGGTTTATTTTCTGTTCCGCAGATCAGTATTTATGCAGGTTTCCTTCCAGTGGGAACTCCTGGAAAAGGCGCACTCAGCTATCTAGGGCTACTCTCCTTGGAGATGAGAGCTCAAGATCCCACAGAGACCACAGATCTCTGCGTGATGCATGAAAATCTTTCTCCTCTCGCTTGGAAGAAGCAAGAAACCACACAAGTATGACAAGCAGATGCAGTGAGATTTACTGGGAAGGCAATAGCTCATGTATCCCCTCCCTTTCGGGAGCTCGTGGTGGTGACCACGAGGGGGCCTTTGTTGACACATGGCAAACCTACTGAATTACTCACCCTCACTGGGAGGGTGGCACCGTGGGCCTTAAAGGGCAAGCTCGTGTGACCAAAGCTCATAGAGCAGTAATCCAGCACTCATCCCAAATCCCCACCACCGTCAGGTTGATTTCCAGTACTAACTTGGCTTACAGCTCAGGATCTCACTGGGTACTGGTCAGAAGTGGAGCCTGAGCATCAGTAGCTTTTCTATCTGTTGTTTGTCTGCAAGTGCAAAGTAAGAAAACTGACTAATGGAAAAGTTCCTTCGCTTTGTATTCAACCTTTTACCTGCTGTTGCTCTTCTGGCCAACTCTAGATCTTGTACTAATAAATCCTTCTTGCCACAGGCTTGTTTCTGTCATCTCTTTCTTGGGTTAGGCCTTCTCCTCACTCTGGTTTCTGTGTTTACTTGCACAAAGAAGTGGTGACTATTCTCTCCTCATGTCTGTGGTGTTTCAACAGGCCCGTGTCTAGATCTGTTCTTCCACTGCACAGGAATTGGGTTGCTTTCTGTATTGGGTTGCTTTCTCTCAGTGTGTCTTGAAGAATTATTCTTCTCCCTGCCTTACTGTCCCTTGTAATAAAAACAGAAGTCAGGAGATTGAGCTGTATATTCTTTACTCACACAGAGGAAATTGCTTTTTCCAGGCATCCGAAAGCCTCCTCAGTCTCCTGGTGGCTTATACATTTACTATACCCAAGGCGCTTCTCAGGCTGAAAACCTGGAGGATGTTGTTTGGATTTTATCTGTTTTCAGAAGCGTTAAGGTTCCTAAGTGGAATTGCTCTGCAGATGATTCAGTATTTATCAGCGGTGTTGTTGTAGGAGAGGCTAACCACTACACTGATTACCAGAAGGATGTTGGACTTTCCAACACACTTAAAGCACAATTGACAAGTCATGCAGCAACTGCCAAAAGAACAAGACGATAAAATAGCAACCCCCATCATGGTTCTGTGAGGGAAAGCCAAGGCATTTCAACCTCGTAACTCAGCAAGCTCAGCCTAATCTTTGTAGTCTTATAGGATGTCAGCCTCTTGAGTAGATGTAAGTTACTTTACTGCAGCATACTGGTACGTTGGATGTATATGCACGTGCAAAGGCCAGACATATCCTGTGGAGAGGTAAATGCTCCAGTGGGGCTAAGCAGCGGTTTGGATTGTTGTTTACTGGCAACTACTGAGGTAAGACTTTGCATGGAGAGGTGACACCCATTTCATTTGGGGAAAAGGCTAATTCAGGTCCAGATAAGACAAGCAGCTGGCTGACTGACAGTCTGTAGACACTCCGGAGGGCTGTATGTGTAAACTGGTCACAGAAGACTTTATGGATTGATCTTCCACCTGAAGAGGGGTATTGCTTTCTGTGATTCCTGGGTGCCTTCCTTTACCTTTACTAGTCACGACTACCCATATTTAGAATTAATGTGTAAGACTTCAACTGAAAAGCAGATGTATCTGGTGGAGCTGCACTGAAACAACGCGCCTTTTTATCTCCTCATTATTGGCTGCAGATACAGTCTTCTGAGACTACTGAAGCTCAAGGTGATCTTAGGTAGACTAAACTTCTTGTGAGCCCTGAGGAGAAAGGGAAGCCTTGTAATAAAAACCTAGATGAGGAATAGTTATCCTCTGTAGGTGGATCCACTGCCTAACGGCTGGCTGGCTGGTGTGTGCTGGGGTTTCAGGGAGCAGGAGATTAATACAAATATATGTTGCCTGGGTTTGTTTCAGTGTGGAGTTTTCATATGGCAACTAATGCACCGTAAGAGCTTGCTGTTGTCAAGGGGACAATCCCCATCCTTCCTTCCACCTTCCTTTTTGATTTGTGGCTGCAGCTAGAGCATTTCTGTTGCTTCTCTTTGTGCCAGCAATAGTGATCTGGTTTGTAGAGTAAATCTGTCTGAAAAGAAAACCACATTTGGGACAGAAAAGGGTTGTTTTCTGCCTGATTTAGTTCCTTATGCTCAGCCTTAGCTCATATCTTCCCCAAGTCCTCTTGCTACAGCTCTATTGCGTCACATTCATCTGGACTGTGCCGTAAGGGAGATGGTGGCAGTTTGTCCGTTTAGAGGGTCACCAAACCAGCTTCACTGTGTTAGGTTTTTCTGCAGTGCGGTGGAAAAAGAAACCATGCCTCTGATTTTATGTCGTTGCTCACCAACAAACATTAAATATTTTATTTCTGTTAAAGTAATGCAGCAACTCCTGATCTGTGGTATGTGTTCACAGCGCTGGGGTGAGGAGAAAGGAAATGGAATCACTTGAGACAGCTCGGGGAGAAGGTGCTTGAGAAATCACATGCTGAAGTCAACTGCAGGGTTGAGTTGGAGACCAGGTGTGTCCCAGGGTCAATACTGGGTTTGGTCGTGTTCAACATGTTAATCAACAGCCTGGATGAGGGGACAGAGTATATCCTCAGCGAGTTTGCTGATGACACAAGCTAGGAGGTGTGACTGACACACCAGAGGGCTGTGCTGCCATCCAGAGTGACCCGGACAGGCTGGAGAGTTGGGCACAGAGGAACCTAATGAGGTTCAACAGGCATGTTTAGGGTCCTGCACTTGGGGAGGAACCCCAGGATAGGTGAGGGGTAGACCTGTTGGGAGAGTAGCCTTGAAGAGAAAGATCTTGAAATCCTGGTGGACATTAAGCAGACATGGGCTGAGAGTGTGCCCTTGTTGCCAAGAAGGCCAAGGCTACTCTGGTGTGCACTGAGAAGTGTGTGGCCAGTAGGTTTGTACAGGTCATGCTCCCACTCTACTCTGCCCTGGTGAAGCTACATGGGGAGTGTGTCCAGTTCTGGGCTCCCCAGTTAAAGAGACAGGGAACTACTAAGAGATTCCATTGGAGGGTGATGAAGATGACTGAGGTCCTGGAGCATCTCTTTTACAAGGAAAGGTTGAGAGAGCTGGGACTGTTTAGCCTGGAGACGAGGCCTGATCCACTGGGCCTATAAATATCTAGAGGGTGGGTATAAGGAGGATGGAGCTCCAGCCATGGAGTGGTGGGTGCCCAGTGGCAGGACAAGGGAAAACAGGCACAAGTTAGAACACAGGAGACTTCATTCAGATATGAGGAAAAGCTTCTTTACTCTGCAGGTGACAAAACACTGGAACAGGCTGTCCAGAGAGGTCGTGGAGTCTTCTTATCTGGACGTACTGAAATCCTGCCTGGATACAGCCCTGGGTGATGTACTCTAGGCAATCCTGCCTCAGTGGTGGGAGGGGTGGAATTTATCAATTAATCAAGCTAAAAATACAGCATTTTGGTGCAGTTCCTTCCAGCCAGCTCTCTGTCAGGAAGCTGGCACCTCTGCCCAAAGCTGTCTTCCAGAAATTTGCACTGGCCTTGGTGGCACCCCATTCCTTGCTATTAGCACACTAATTTCTGTGATTGCACATGGAACTAGTTCAATAAAAACTGAACCAGCACAAAAATTATCTTTTTCTTGCCCCAATTTACCTTTAGTCAAGTACTCATATGGACAAGGTGTGCTTGCAGCAGCAGGAGAAGACACATGGGAGAGTTGCCTAAAGAAGGGGAAGGGGACACTGCCTTTTTCTAACACTACCCAGGTCTAAAGTGTTTGCAGAACTCTCATTTAATTACTGTGCACTTTCATATACTGACTGAGGTGTTCATCCCCTGAAGAAGCTGCACCATGAGTGAATAAGGCAGAAGCGTGGGAGCAAAGTATCTTGTCTGATTTCTCTTGGGGAAGTTTGGGCTGACTTGCCAAAAGCCAGATTCCAGTCTCCTGAATCATAGCCTTGTGCCTTATCCACAAGACCAACCTTTCCCTATTAGCATTTCCTTTCTCTCCACCCAGTTTTGAGAGAAGGTACAGTAGCATTGTTCTGTGTCAAACAAACTCAAGGCATGAGACGGGAATGCTTTCAGCAGAATGGCTTTAACAACCTTCGAGTTTGCCATTAATCTGGAAGCCGTGACTTTCCTTGGCATAGCTCTTGCTTTAGAACCTTCCCCAGGACCAGTAACTGTGAAAGCTTTAGGCACCAAAAGGCCTGACACTGTTTAAATAAGAGGGCTTGGAGATTAAAAATTATACTGCAAACAAAGCAGTTAAGCAAAAGGGGTTTTAAGGCACAGAGAATCGGGAAGTGCTGATCAAGGGAGCGTGTGAGAAGAAAACAGGACTCAACTTTATTCCATAATGAGATGAGTGATTTAATTACTAATATAATGTTTATTTATTTACTCATTTGTTCCTAGTATGATGCACCTTATTAGGAGAGCTGTATTCTAAAAGTGCCTGAGTGGCTGCTCTGATGCCTAACCAGGCCAGTGACAAGTGTGGTGTCTTTGATCTAAGGCAGATAGCTGGGAGCAGGAAATAAAGACTTAACAGTTAACAGCCTGAGCTGCTTTTCTATCACAGCTGGCTTCCTTGGGCAATGACTGTGCTAAGCAGCTAAGCACCTCTAAAGAACCATCAGCCTGGGCTTGACAAACATCATGTCAAACAGCTCTTCAATGTAGGAAGTTCTGGTGCTGGGTTTTATTCTGCCACTCTACCCTTTTCTCCTCTTGCTTGCACCATGGCATTCCCAGACAGAGCAGATTTCTTGCAGCAGCCTGCCTGTTACGTGTGCTGGTGAAGTGCATGAGAGAGGACTTGTCTTTGAGTTTGGTAAGTGGAGAAATCTGGGATCTTAAAACACTCCCTTTAGCTGAAAGACAGGAAGTGAAGCACTGGATCAAACTGGTCTAAGAATTCTGGTATCTCACCTCTGGCTATAGCCAAAGTCAGCTGACAAAAATAACAGTGATGCACCTGGATTTCGTTATGCAATGCTGCAGCAGGAGGGGAATTCCGTCCTGCTTTCTGCAGAGATCTGCATATGCCCAAAATGTTGACATATTCCTATGCTTATGTCACTTGCTGACCAGGTTTCTGAAACATATTCCCTCTTTCACATCAGGGGGTAATCCCTGTGCCATAGATTCAGCCTGGAATATTGCCCTTAATTTCATATCATGGAATCACAGGATCAGTTTAGACTGTGAGGAGTTGGACTTGATCTCTGACAATTGTATGCTACCTTACAATACTACTTTCCTTCTGAAGAAATGAGTAAACACTTCTGGTTTTAGCCATAGGATTTCCTAGGTGCTTTGGTTTCTGTCTCTACAGTGCAGTCCATTCTAGAATGGACATTTTAGTGTCTGTCCTCCAGCTGTTCAACCCTGGGAATGAAAGCTATCCCACAAAAGCTCAAGTATCTTAGAATCATAGAATCATTAGGGATGGGAAGGGACCTCCAAAGATCACCCAGTCCAATCGCCCTGCCACAGCAGGATCATCTAGACCAAGTGGCACAGGAACACAGCCAGGTGGGTCTGGAAGTTCTCCTTCCAGAGAAGGAGACTCCACAGCCCCCCTGGGCAGCCTGGTCCAGTGCTCTGGTACCCTCACTGGGAAGAAGGTCCTGCTGATACTGATACGGAACCTCCTCTGTTCCAGCTGGCACCCAGTGCCCCTTGTCCTATCACCAGGTGCCCTTGAGAAGAGCCTGGCTCCATCCTCCTGACACCCACCCCTCACCTATTTATAGACATGAATGAGGTCCCCCCTCAGCCTCCTCTTCTCCAAGCTCAAGAGCCCCAGCTCCCCCAGCCTTTCCTCATCAGGGAGCTGTTCTACTTCCTTCATCATCTTCGTTGCTCTACGCTGGACACCCTGCAGCAGCTTCTCGTATTAGATGTTCCTGAGATGAATAGGTGTTGATGCAGGCACTTAGCAAAGTGAAATCTGGGTTCTGTGGTTTTCTATTTGCTACTTTTGCCAGCAGCTGAGCTCTGAGCACCCTCCATGTTAATGTGCCATCCTCTTGGCATCTTCCCATGGGACAGCTAAAAATGTGAAAGACAAGCATCTTCCCTCACCTCAACCTCCACATTGAGAAATGCTTTACTTGAGGCCTCGTTGTGAGCTGCATGCTTTGGGGTTGTGTGTGTGCCTATGGGTAGATAAATTCTAATGTAAAGCATGAGAACCACCTTCCTGCTTGATTTGACATTATTGCTCCATCGATAGGAAATTCCAGAAACCCTAAAAGATATAAACTTCTAGTCATGATCTCTCATAGTTTTAGAGTACTTTTGTTTTGTACCTTTCTTGTTACCATCTTTGGGTGAGTAAGAAAAGGAGGAATCATCTTCTGGCAAGAAACAAAGCCACAACCATAGAAATATTTCCGCATAACATCAAAATATAATAATGCAGCTGTTCTTTCCTTTAATTTTCTAGAGCTAATGTCACAGACGTTACGGTTCTCCTGCACACCCTCCCTTGGATTGGCCCTTCTGATTTCAATTACAAGGGATGTAAAACTCTCACCACACCATGGACTGTAAATCTGAAATAAGAAAAGTTCTGCTTGTGAGACAGAGAAACACACTTTGCATTTATAGGAAATAAGCTGATAGTTGGGCAAAAACGAGGCAAGTCCTGGGAATCTGGGGATGGATGGGTCACCGAGCAATGGGCAGTCTCTTCTGGTCTGTGGATTCTATCAGATTCAGGTATCAGTCTATCCCTAGTAGGTATAGTCCTCTGTTGTCACTGGCTGTGTGTCACCACCAGGCCCTGTGTGACTGAGAGGAACACGGATAAAAGGAGAGCTTGGTCTCTGGGGGCTTACAGAGAGGGAAAGTGGGGTGTTAGGTGATGTAGGGATGCTGTAAAGGCAGCTGAAAATGAAGGCAAGAGACATGGAAGAAACAAGCTGTAAATACCCTTGGAATTAGAGGACTCTAGTAAATGGAATTTTAGTGGTGTTTTTTTCCCTTTGTAATCGTGGCTACCACAAAGGAAAGGAAAAAGGGCCAGAAAGGAGAGCCTGTTCAGGGGAAAAATTTGCTACCAACAGCACTGACCGCAAAAGACAAAGCAGGTATTTGATCAGTTATCATCCCCTTTTAGCCAGAGAGAGAAGAACAAAGACTCAGCTGAGAAAGGAACAGCAAGATTTCTCCACATTTAGATTAATTAATGGCTGGAGATGCTACAAAACAGCCTATCTTATGAGAGATTTCTGGCTGGAGTCTGTGACAATGGAACACATCTCCTTGGAGGATAGGCTGAGAGGTTTGTTCAGCCTGGAGAAGGCCTCAGGGAGACCTTAACGCAGCCTTTCAGTGCTGAACAGGGCCTGTCAGAAAGCTGGACTTTTCATCAGGGCCTGTTGTGACAGGATGAGGTGTGATGGTTTGAAAAGAACTGGATTCAGACCAGAAGCAGGGAAGAAATTAATCACTATGAGAGTGGTAAGACCCTGGACCAAGTAGCCCAGAGAGGTGGTAGATGCCTCATCCCTGGAGACTTTCCAGGTGAGGTTGGATGGGGCTCTGAGCAATCTGTTTTCTAGTTAATGATGTCTCTGCTCACTGGAAAGACGTTGTACAGCTTTTAAAGGTTCCATCCAACCTATTCTATGATCTGTGAGGCTGAACTGAAGAGCTCTGAAGATGGGTTAAGGCCTGGTTCCCAGGGCCTGGTGATCAGCTGTGGAGCAACTGTAGATCAAGGAGGTCCCAGCTCCACTCTCCTCAGGGCTCACACTGAGGCCCACTTCTTTGCCTGTGAAGGGGTGACAACGACCTCCCCAACAAGATAAACTCTGGAGAGGTCAGTGACTGGACATCACACTGCTCGCAACCAAGGTCTGGGTTACTCAAATCCCTCACAGGAAAGGGTTTTGAAAGATAACGAACGGGTTGTTCCAAGTCGTCAGCCCAACCGTCGGCGAGGCGGACAGCCTGACCGCACCGCCCGGGCCCCGGCAGGACCCGTGAGGAAAGCGCGGGCCTGGGCGGAGCTCAGCGGGGGCGGGAGCGGAGGGCGGGCGCATCGTGCGCGTCGGTCCGCCCGCCCTCCTGCTGGGAAAGTCCCCCTGAAAAGGGCGGCGAGGGAGTCTTTCTGTGTTTGTCTGTGCGCCCGTCGCTCCGGAGCTGAGCGGGGCTCGGGCGCGGCGGCAGCGCGGCCGCGGAGTTGTCAGCATGGCCGGTGAGCAGCGGGACGGAGTGGGGTGGTGGGGCGGTGTGTGTGAGGGCCGGCGGGGAGCGGCCTCGCTTCTCCNTGGGGGTGTCAGTGCCAGGAAGGGATGACGGCGCGATTCACCCCCCCACCCCGCCCTCTGCTCCGGGCACTGATTCCGCGACGCAGCGCGTTAAGCCCGGAGAAGGTTAACGAAGAAGCTTCGCGGCGACGGAGGGGTTTGCGCCCAGCTCCCGACCCCTGACCACAAGGATTTGCGACGGGATCTTTCAGTGCGATCCGCTCGGGATTAAAATACCGTGGGGGAAACGTTCACACGTTAAAGAAGCGCCTGGTCTCGCCGCCTAGGCGGTGCGCAGCGAGGTTCTGCTCGCACAGGAACTTGTGAGAAGGCGGGTGGGTGAGAAACAGGGCGTAAAGGTGGAGTAACCTAGATAAGGGATCGTGCATTAACTAACTACAACGGCCTCTTTTTGCGTCCTTTCAAGCGGTGGCTTTCTTGGGGGGTTAAAGAATCCCCAAACGCCAGGGTTGGCGGCGTTTAGGAGAACATTTCCAGGGAAGGATGCTTTCTAGCCTCAGACTTCGGGGTGTGTGTGCTCGCCACTTCCCAGAGCAGGAACTTCTAAATCTACCAGTGTGTGAACTATTAACAGAGAGAGAAAACAACTTGAGATAATGCTTATTTTTTTTTCCTTTGTATCTTAATGTATTTTTAGTGTAATTAGGAACCAGATAAGGAATTTTTTTCAGCGGGGGAAGTTCATAACTTCCTGGTACTCACCAGCTTTTGTAGTTGTGTTGGCTTTTTTTTTCTCTTTTGGTTGCAGTTCCGCCGTGTAATGCAATAGCAAAGAGGAAGTTCGTGAGCAGTTTCGCTTCTCTGTTAGAATCTGGTTTGCGGAGCTCTGTCTGGATTTACTGCTCTATAAAATGAAAACAAGTCGACACTTTTGGTTATTTTAGATTGAGCAGCGATGTGTTCAAACAGACCTTTCACAATTGACTCTTAGCTGCCTGCAACACCTCTGGCAAAAAGAGTGCCCAGATTGACTGTCTTGTCAATCAGGAGGTCACCGTCAATCTGTACAGAGCAGTGACTTAAGAGCCGAAGGGTAGCACTTCCCGGTCTGTCTCTTATTGTAGTCAGCTGGCATGGATCACAGGGCTCTGGTGATACTTTCACGTCTTCCCGAAAGACCCATAGCTACGTCGCTTTCACAAGCAGTTGTTGCTGGAAAGTCAGTTCACTTGTTGGGCAAGAAAATGACAAATCGAGTAATCCCTCTAAACCCTGCTTCCGCAGAGCAGAGGAACAAGCCAAAACATACCAACCCTTGGTCCCCCCCCATCTCTTGGCTTGTCACACTTCTCTAATAGCCAAGGCTACGTTAAACTTTAAACTCGCCTAGATTTCTTATCGTGGGAGAGGTGTCATTAGAAGCATTGTGTTTTTGGGATTGGCCTTCCATCCCTTTTTATATTGCTCAAACCAGATAAGAATAAACCGGTCTCCAGCTTTTGAACTGAGGAGAAACTGGACTGAATTCTTGAACCTTTGGCTTCTTTTGCCTGTTCTCCCTGACTGTGTATATGGAACCTTTGATGTCCTGTATTCTCTTCTAATTTACTTAGTGTAGCATCCAGGTCACATAGGGATAAAAACTTTTATAACAGAAAGAAAGAGAGGCAGGTTGTGATATGCAGCGTAATGTGTCTGTTGGTAGCAAGTGTACAGACAATTAAAAGTAATTACAAATGCAAATTAAACTCGTAAGAGCTTAAATGAAGAATTAGCTATATTTTTGCCTTTCTTTAATTTCAAATGCTTTTCTGAGTAGTTGTGGTCAGGAAGGTAATAGGAGCACCCATGGGTTTCTCTTTCAGAATTAGTGAGAGGTTTTGGGGTTGTTTTTTTATGATGTTGCTTGTATTTGTTTGACAAACACAGCAAGACCTGAAGAGGACAGGTCTTTAAAAACTGCGTGAGAACTGGCAGATCTCTTGCTGTGTGCGAGATTGTGAAATAGTTAAGCCATGCCCCTTTGCAGAGATGTAGAACACTGGCCAGATCGACGCTTTGCTGCCAGTGAGGAAATAGCCTCAGCCCATAGAAACACTTCTGTGCATTTCCTCTCCACACAGAGCACAGTGACACTGATAATCATGGTGGAGATAAAAGGATTCTTAAACTGTTTCACCTTGGTTGTCTATTCAATGTTGAATTTCTGGAGGCAACCACATCATTGAGCTTTAGTTTCCCACAAACATAGCTGCTGTTAAGCTGTGAACTTGCCTGTAGTGACATTTGTTTCAACCACAGCCCTGTAAAGATCACTGAGCCCGGAGTTTTAAAATAAAGTGCTTTCAGTAGGTGAGAAAAAAGCCCTCTTAAGCATGAGGGGATGTTGTTGGTTAAAGCAGAGAGAGTTAAAGGCTTGATGTGATTACGCTCTGGAGTAGTTTCGAGCAGCCAGGCTCCACCTAGTTTTGACAAATGTGTGATGTATGTGGGTGGGACCCTGTGTCTGGTTAGCAGCTATGCAAGCGTGTGTAGCTCCAACATAAGATGTTTGGGAGGCACTTTCCTGCAATTTTTTCACTATAGCTTCTAAACCAGGTTTTAGTTTAGTGTATATATATGTCAATGCTTGTAGCATTCTGTGTTATGTAGGAATTGAAAGGGGACATTCTTCGCCCTCCTCAATTGCATAATGGAAATGGGACCCTGGCCAGTATTCAGTGGTTGCTCTCTGCTGGCAGAAGTTCTCTTCTGTTTAGCTTGCTGTGCTGTGCTGATAGATCTACTGATGTTACTGTACTTAAGTGTGAAAGTTAGCTAGTCATGCACTAGTGCATAAGCTTGCTTTTGTGAGATGCTTGGATTTCTGCTGTCTTTGAAACCAGCTGTGTGGAATTTCTAGGCTTTTTTGTTTTTTGTTCAGGTCAGACCAAGGTGACATCTTGGAGACGTAGTCCTTTCCATCCCTTCTCTGCTGCTTTTAATTACTTTATAGGTTATAATATTTTTCTGCTTTGAATCTGGCTGCTGCAGCACTGAAACTGCTTAGCAATCAGCAAATCCCAGGCACAAAGTTCAAGCTTTTTGTTGGCAAGTACACCTGATTCCTTGTAGGTGCTTTTATTATGGAGTTAGGATTGGAATCCAGCTCTTTGCCAAAACTCATACATTGTGGGCAAAAGGAAGGAAGAGATCTTATTTTTTTAGCACTCTGAGTATGTTAAATAATTATTTTACTTATTATGTTGAAGTCCAAGCACTTTTTTTTTTCAGTGCTGTGGCGCAGGATGTTGCCTGACACGTTTGTTTGTGATGCTTAACCTTGCCTGAGTAGGATGCTATTAAATGAAGATGACAGAGAACTCGGGAGACATTTCCAATAAGCTGCATTCTTCTGATCGTGCAGCTCTGTGATGATTCAACTTGTACAATATTTACTTATCCTCTTGTTATTTGTTTTTCACATGCCATCCCACTGTTGTCACTGTTTGATTGATGGTACTGTTTGATGTTCTCAGGTATATCAAACAGCTTGTTACTGTCTGGCAATAAAACAGCATTGAAAAGTACTTACACTCTTGCTAGGTTAATGTCTTTCTAACCCTTGGCCCCGTACCTCATGTAAGAGTTCTGCTGTCTCTTATTCTTCTCTGTCACTCATGTTTTCTGAATGCATCTTTGATAGTTGCTCTGTAGCTTTTACTGAGGTTTCATTGTGAGGTGATACTGCACCTAGAAGTTAGGACTTGGCCCAATGGGAGTTGGCCAACTGAAAATGTGGAATTGAATTGGATGTTTTCTGAGTCCACGGAGATAATATTAAACTCAAAGGGCTTGGTTTTCCTTTTGTCATAATTTGTGTAATTTCTGCTTCACTATAATAGGAACTAAATAAATTCTGGTGGAAAGTCTTTGCTATCAGGACATTAAAGAGAACACAGTACTTGATAGTACCTGTACTTTGAGAGGACAGCCATTCCTAGAAGCACATTAACGTTAAAATGTCAGCTATTCCCTCAAAGTATTTTTCTGTTGTATACAAGCCTCTTCCATCAGAGGCACATTCTCTAAGAGCTAAAAGAAGCTGGGCTCTAGGTGAGGTGGACAGGAGGGTGGCTTTTGCTAACTGCTTACATGCATTGTGATGGTCCTGGAGTCTTCATTTAAATCTGTCCTCTGGGCCCCCACCTTTGATGCGTTCATGTACATAAAACAAAGAGTAGATTTTCCGAGAAGGTTGGTCAAGTGGGAAGATGGTAACATCAGTCAAAGATTCCAGGTTTTTTAGTTCTTGCATCTTCTGCTGGTTTCTAAGCTCTGCTGTGTACTAACATTGAAAACATTTTGTTTTTAAGGTGGCCCTGAGCCCTACATTGAAATATTTGAGCAACCCAGGCAAAGGGGCATGCGCTTCAGATACAAATGTGAGGGAAGATCGGCTGGCAGCATTCCAGGGGAGCACAGCACTGAAAACAATAAGACATTCCCTTCCATACAGGTAAATACCTGCTTTCATCCATTAATTAGCATTGCCCACATTAACGTTGTACTGTAGCTGTTGTGCTGTAGCTGTGGTTTGACTGGGGCGCAGTAAATAAAATACTTCTACATTCGGTGGTTCTTCTCTTGACATGCAAATGTAGTTGCTACAATGGAGAAAGAGTTCTTTGCTCCTATTAAAGATTGGAGTTCAAATGCAGGAGAAGTTGTGGAGGTAGTTAAAGTGCTGTTAGAGAGGGAATTCAGTGAAATTATTTACTTCACTGAATGAATGGAATTAATTTGTTGTTAGAGCCTTCTGTATCCACTTGGGTTTGGTTTTACTGCATGATTTCTAGGGTTGCTTTGCAGGAGTTTGCACACAGAATTTAAAAAGGCTCTGAAAAGCTGCTGCACACTGTGTGAAAGAAGGAGCTTTGCAAAAGTGAGCAAAGTAAGACGGTGGCTTGAAGCTAGTGGTTTGCAGTCTAGGCTTTGCAGATGAAGTTGCTATGAAGTACATGAAGTCAAAAAGGAATACAGAATTTAAAAATGAGGTGAGAAAGGGGAATTTTGTGGCCAGAGTACCTGCAATGAAGACAAGTTATATGTTTGCATTACGGGATAGGTTGGGAAATCAAGAATCAAGGGATGTAGAGGAGCCTTAGCAGCTTTGATCAGAGCAGGGACAAAGCTACATCCAGTAGCAGTGGAATGGAAGCTTGGCTGTAGCTGTCCTGTGTGAGATAAAGGAATGTCTCAAAGACCCTAGAAGGGTAAGACAAGGGAAAAGAATTTCTGGTCTCCTATTTGAGTCTAAGTTGCTAGTGTTTCCTTGTTAACTTTTAGTTTAGCAAAAGCTCAAATACAGGTGAGAAGTTGTGTACTTGCTCTCTTGAAGTACATTACTGCACCCAGGAGCAGACGCTGTGTATTTGTGTGTACAGATGGAAAAAAGAAAGGGGAGATGATGAAGTTATTGGAGCAGCTCCAGAGATTGTGAAATCTGAAAAGGAGGTGATATATGCTGAGGCATAAAAGCTCTTTAGTAAGAGGGAGAGTTTAAGAAAAGAATATTGGCAGTCATGTTGAGCAGCAGAATGAACCTCTACTGCACAAAGCAACTGTGGAAGCTGATCTAGCCTTGAAGCCAGAATTACTGAGGGAAGAAGCAAATAAGAAGGTCCTCAAAGAGACCTTCAAACAATTTAGGCCAAACCTTTTCTTTTTGATGCTCGCCCCCACAACCCTTGGTGACTTCACTTGTAGTTGTTGGTGTAAGGGAGGACTTACATATACCTGAGCAATGTTTTGAATTAAGCTGATGACAGTTCTGAAGGCTCTAGTAGAAGCTTGAGAATTCAGTGCCATCCTTCTTGAATATGATTTGAATATTAATTTGAGAATTAAAAAAAGCCTACACCAAAACAACTCCATAGGGGGTTATGCTATGCTGTATCTGTTAAAATCCTTTATCACTAGTTACTGTTCTTCCTATGATCTTTGGAACTAGATCTACCCCTCGGTGCATGTTTGTATGTGATTACCTATGTAGTACTTTGTGATTTTGTTGGAAGGTTAGATATGATAATGAAATATGTTCTGTTACTTTTGACCTTGCAGCATTGCAAGTTGTTATACTTGTAGGTCTAAGCCCTTTTTCACAGGAGTGAATTCAGCTTGTGTAAAGAGCCCTGATAAAATAGTAAAAAAAAAAAAGCCAGATGTAAGGGAAAACAGTAATTATTTAGACTTTCTTCCCGTTTTTGCAGTAGGGTAATGTAAAAGAACTGCCTGGGTTGAATGTTGGATATTGGCACTAGTAAAATACAGATAACCACGTTCTTTGGCACAACGAGCAGCAGGGGAAGTGTTATCATAGGTTCATCAGGGATCAGAAGGGACCTCAAAAGATCATCTAGTCCAAACCCCCTGCCACAGCAGGACACCTTGACCAGGTCCAGGTGGGTTTAAAACAGCTCCAGAAAAGGAGACTCCACAAACCCTGTTGTTTCTTTTTCTCAAATAGATGAAATACTTTTGAAGAAAACATAACTTTGGAAGTATTTTGATAGATGGGATGTTTTTAGTGTCAAATGAACTGGAAGTTAACAGCTCCAGACTTCTGAATGGAAAACTTCTGAATGGTCCTGGCTTTTATGGAGCAATAAGGCCCAATCTCTTAGCTGTGGTATTTCTTCCATAGAGTAATCTAAGATCAAATGTATTTTCTGTTGGATGGAGGGATAATTCAATCTAAAAAGTCTCACATTCTTTGATAGATTCTGAACTATTTTGGCAAAGTCAAAATAAGAACTACATTGGTGACAAAGAATGAACCCTACAAGCCACACCCCCATGATCTGGTTGGAAAAGACTGCAGAGATGGCTACTATGAAGCAGAGTTTGGGCCAGAACGGCGAGTGCTGTCGTGAGTAATGATGTTGCTTGAGAGTTTGATTAATTATGCAAGTGATTGGCTAATCTTAGGTTTTTACAATGTTGACTAGCGATTAAAAGAGCATGCTGTCTGATGAAGTTTTCTAGTCCTCCTCAGGGAAAGGGTGACTTGTCTTTTGAAGTATTTTCCCTTTTTAGTAATTCACACACTGTCCTCTTGTACTGTTCTCTTTTTGTATCCTTTTCTAGTTCATTTTCCCCATATGTGCCTCCTTTTCCTTTCTCCCACTTGTTTGCTGCTTTTTTGTCTTGTTCAGTAACAGCTCTTGTTCTGGAGAGTCTCCTACCTGTGAAAATAGTGGGGAATAGAATGGGTAACAGCAATGTTAGAGTTAGTATTTCCCAGTGGTTGGGGAAGTTAATCTTTTCTGTGGGAATTGTATTTGAATGTTTGGGAGTCATAGAATGGCTTAGATTGGAAGTGACCTCAGATTGTGTGGTTATAACCCTTTGCTGTGTGCACAGACACGTCTCGCTAGACCAGATTGCCCAGGTCATCATTCAGCCAGCCCATCCTTGAACACTTCTGGGAAAGGGGCAAAAAGCTAGTGGAGAAAGATTGTGTTGTCTTGAGTATCATTATTATCAAACAATCGTTGTGATATGTCTAGAAATGTATCAGTAGCTGTCACTTGGGTTTTTGGGTTGAGTGTTTTTGAGTGAAAATTCCAATTCTGCTCAGGCACGCCTCTGTAGAGTGAAGCTTGCTGAGGAGGGATCTGCTTGTGGATGCAGTCAAGAAAATTGTCTGTATGGGAAGATGTTTCTCAGTGCTACTCAAAGGGATATTAAGAATATCTAAAAGTGGTATTTGATGGCTTTTCAAGTGAATTCTGAAATTGCCAAATCTTAGGTGATAAAATAAATGCAGACTAAGCTGCATCAAGAGGGGAGTTTAGAATTGGCAAGCCGTTAGTGGTTCACTGTTTGTGATGTAGTAAATTTGTAAGTAGGCTATTGCCTGCTATTTCAAATAAACATACCTGGGCTGGGAAAAAAGGTGTTTCAGTGTATGAGTATCTCTTACGCACTGCTTTTGGGCTTTTGTGATTCTGTTGATGTTAGTGAAATTACCCTGTATGTTTATGTGGGTTTAGTCAGTAGAACACTATTAAAGAAGAGAACTGGAGGCAGTCTGTTTGAAGATGATGATTGCCGTATGGTGAAATAAACAGTTGTAGTAGTGGAACGGCTTGTTCACCATACAGCCCTGGCTCAAGCGATCCACAGTGTGCTGCAGCGTGTTCAAGTGGCACGTAGAGTGTTGACGCCACTGTCTTTTGTTGTCACAGATGCTAACAATATTGTTACTGATTTTACCCCTGTTTGCAACACTGTTCTAATTGGAAAATTATAGAAAGGGGTTAATAAATGTAATTCCCGTAATTTTCCACTCTCTTGTCATAGCTCTTTAGAAGGTAGAAAGGTAGGGCTGTCCTTTCCAGCACTTACATCTTGACTGTTGTAATCTCATCCTTGTTGATTTTCCTGCAAATACAGTTTTTCTTCACTTTATCTAAAATGCAGCTACAAATACCACAAAATATTAAGGGACCTAGTCTCTTGCTCTGGCCATCACTTTGCTAACTTCTTTGTCTTTTCAAGCCAGGCTGCTTCAGCTGAGGTCAGAATGGCTGATGTTCCAGCCTATACCACTTCCTACTCTCAGCTTTGTGCTGTCACATCCAAAACTAAATGTCCCCATTGCTTAAACCTTTTCTGGTTATGGGGTGTGTTCACCAGGCACAGGAAGACAGATGATGGTTTTTTTGTATTGGCATTTTGTTGCATAAAGCTAAGTGCAAGGCAAGTCTGTAGAGATGCCATCCCAGTATGTAATGCCAAAGAGCACTGGGATGTTCTAACATCCCTGTCATGGACAGAGACACCTCTTACCAAACAAGGCTGCTCAGAGCCCCATCCAACCTAATCTTGAACACTTCCAGTGAGAGGACATTCACAACCTCCTTGGACAATGTGTTCCAGAGCCTCACTACTGTTGCAAGGAGGAATTTATTCTTAAGATAGTCTGAATTTTGTAATCTAAACCTATTATCTAAATCTCTCTTTAAGTTTGTAACAGTTTTTCCTTTTCCTATCACTAGAGTCCCACTTGAAAATTCCCTCTCCAGCATTCCTGTAGCCCACTTCAGGTGCTGGAAGGCTGCTATAAGATTCCCTTGGACCCTTCTCTTCTCAAAGCTAAACAACTGATTTCCTTAGTCTGTCTTCATAACTGAGGTGCTCCAGCCTTGTGGCTGCCTCTGGACTGCTCCAGCAGTTCCCTGTCCATCTTGTGATGGGGACTGCAGAACTGGATGCAGTACTCCAGGTGAAGTCTCACAAGGGCGGAGTATAATGGGAAAATCATGTCCCTTGACCTAGTGGTGACCCTGTGTTTGATGCAGCCTGGGATGTGGTTGGTCTTCAAGGCTGCTCTCATGCACTGCCAGCTCATGTTGAGCTGCTCATCCACCAACACCCCCAAGTCCTTCTCAGAAGAGCACCTCCTCAACGCTGCTCTCAGTGTCTTCACTGCCTAGCATGGATTTGTGCTTGGGGTTGTCCCAACCCAAATGCAGCAGCTTGCACTTGGACTTGTTGAACCTCACACAGTTTGTATGGGCTCTGTTCTGAAGCCTGTCAAGGTCCCTCTAGATGGCCTCCCTTCCATCCAATGTGTTGACCACCCCACACAACTTGGTGTCATCAGCAAACTTGCTGATAACCACTGTCCATGTCACTGACCAAGAAGTGAAACTACATGGGACCCAAATCAGACCCTTTAGGACACCGCTTAAAACTGGTCTTTGCTTTGACACCAAGGAAATTTTTACTACATCTCCATTGTGTCTCCATTTTACTTGTAATTGTTTACTACACCCATAAATTCTCAATATCATTAGGTTACAAGCCTCTCAGTTTCTTACAAAATAGTGAGTGACTTTCACTTTACTGATAATGTGAAACTGTAAGCTGTATTTGAGCTTGATGTTGGAGATCCTCATGGGAGGAGGCTTCCCTTTGAAATGTTTCCAGCATCTGTACACTCTTTCTGTGTTTGTTTTTTAACAAATCATTGGTTACTTTAAGATGAAAGAGCAGTATGATCCATAATTGGATTTGGATGTTTAAAGTAGTTTTGTGGCCGATGACTGAGTGTTCACATTCTTCTCTCAGAGTCCATGTTGGAGAGAAACTTGACAATACCAGTGAGCAGATGTTCTCTGTTGGTGGTGATTCTGGCTACTTTACTCTTGCTGAGCATCCCAAATGGAGCAAAAATAAATTTGTTTTCCCTTCCTGTGGGAGTGGAATTAAGTGCAGATTTTTGGGCTGGTCTGAGTAATTACTCCGCTTTCAGCTTGTTGAAAGTTCCCCATGAAGTTCCGGTTGAACGAAGTGGTTTGTTCTACCTTTGGAAGAGTGATCTTTGAACTGCTGCCTAAACTCAATCAGAGCCCTCCCTGGCTGAAACATCAAGGCAGAAGTATGAATGTTGGAGCTTGTGTAACTGCTTGTGTACTCAGATTTTTTTACTTCCTAGTTTGTTCTCACCATGGGTGATCTCATAATTTAAAATGTTTGGGTTTTTTTTCTTCTCTTCCTACTTCTCTCTTCTTGTTATCTTGCTTGCTTCCTGTCAGCTAGCACTGATGTGAAACCTCACAGCCTTGCTGAGTTTCTCAGCAGTTTCTCCTCTCATCTGACCACCTCTGCTTGGTGGTAGTTAAATCGGTACTTGCACTGTGGCAGCACACGTTTTAGAGAATGTTTTATCCTCTTGAGGATTACAGGGCTCTGAAAAGCATCTTTTCTATCTATAAGGAGCATCATTCACAGGATTGCTCACCGAGGAACAGTACACAGCTTGAATGTCAGTTGCCACAATCTGAAGCCTTTAGTAGATTAGGAGATGCTACCATGTTTTGTTTGCTCTAGATTGCTGTACCAAGCTCAGGGTCAAAAAGAAGCTTATGCATTCCTCTAGTGAATAAAGGCTCTGGAAATGGAGCCTGACTGCAGAGTTGCTGGGAACTCCAGAGCATGGTTCATTTGGCTCAGGCAAAAGAGCGTAAGGAAATGAACATGGTGCTAGGGTTCTCTTATTGAGAGCAGGAAAAAGGAGAGCTCTTCTGAGTGTTGGCAAGAATGAGGAGTATCTCGAAGTGCATTAAGGTGGGGTGGTTTTTTTTTAGGTATAGCTCAGGCAAAGAACTTCTGTGGAGTTTCAAAGGAAGGGAAATCACTGGTAGTTCTGAAGAAAGGTTGTGCCAGCAGGCATCTCTCTTCTGAGCTTATTGTAACATCATGAAACAAGATTTTTTAATTTTTTTTTACTTCCTGCTTTACATCCACTCAGCTTTGATGTCATGGTTTTTCCATGTGGGAAAGAGTCAGCTCACCTGGGACTCCCCCCACCTCCTGAATTGAGGGTGACCTGTGCTTTTATGCAAATAAGGAGGAGCTGCAGCTCTTCAGAACTTTTCCATAACTACATGAGATTTAAAAACCCGTTTAGACTTGTCTCAAAAAAAGCCCAGTAGTGTTTGAAATTTTACAGTCTTTGATAAAAGCAAAAGCATAAATCCTTAACTCATGCAAATCAGAAGATTTATTGATAACAAAGATAATAGTCACTTTTAATGACCCGAGATTGAGTATTTAACTTTTAATTGCTGTAGGTTTGCTGCAGAATAACGATGCTGAATGTAGAAATATATATTCTTAATAAAAACCAGAAATTCTTTAGGATTTTATTTTAGCATTTTTTTTCCTACTTTTATTTGAGAAAAAACTCCCTGCTTTTCAGATACCTTAAGCCCTTCTCAAGATAAGCTTTTGGGGTTTTCTCAGTTCCTAGGTTGTGTGTTATGCTAGTAAGCATCAAAAACTTATTTAATACTCTACACTGAAGAGACTTCATTGGTTGCTAAAATCCTGCTACATCTGCTTCAGTTTTCAGAATTTGGGCATTCAGTGTGTGAAGAAGAAAGAGTTGAAGGAATCAATTGCTTTAAGAATCTCAAAGAAGATTAACCCCTTCAATGGTGAGTAGACAGGAGTGATGGGATTGCGGCAGAAACTTTCTCTGGAAACGTTGCTGAGTGGGGAATCAGATTCTCCAGTTTTGACAGCTGTGAGAGTGAAGGATTGCTGAGGCATAACTCTGCAACAACCAGTATAAATCTGGCTTGCCAGTGCCTCTCCCTCTTCTTGTTGTGACCTCCATATTTGTGATGCCTCAACCAGTCTGTTCAGGGAGCTGATTAGCTCCTTAAAGCTGCTCCTCTTGATTGTACAGCATAGGAGCTGGTGCTGGCACTCAGGAAGTTCACAGCAGTATTGGTCTCAGACAAGTCTGAGGCACCATCTGTAAGGGCTTACCCACAGGCCGTAGTTTCAAAGGACAGGTGATCTTTGGGCCACTCTCAGGAAGAGTCAGCCTGCTCTTCCCTCAGTCTTTGCTTGCATACTTCCACCAGTTTCCTCATACCTGATATAGAGGCAGTGTGACTATATGGTGAACGGGCTCAGCAAGTTGCTCGAATGGAAAACCAGTACACAAAAAAAGGCTAGTTCCCCTCAGATCAACTGGCCAAAGCACTTCATCTCATAGCCGTGTAAACATGAAGTTAGATGTGCTAGAGATGTGCTAGAGCAGGTAGTGGGGACACACAGCAGGCTCTAGGGCCAGCTGGAGTAGGACCAACTTTCAGAGTGCAGGCACAACTTGGAGGAATAAGATGAAAAACATAAATACCCTCGTGCTATTAGTAAATACCCTCGTGCTATTAGCAAAAAGCATTAGGAATGCACTTGTATATTTGCTTAAGTGTGGCAAGAGCTTGGAGATTTTCCAAATACTTTAGGTTGTGGGGTTTTGATTTTTGATTTTGGTTTCTTAATGCCTGCAGAATTCAGGTAGCACCCTTCTTTAGAGAGTCGAGGTAGCTTCAAGTTACCTGACCTTGAACTGGGGCCAGAGAAGCCTGTAGAACTTAATACTCCAGAATAAGAAATGTTTTAGATATCTTGCTTTTGTAACTGCTGTTTGGAGTCACAATGATGGTCTTAAAGCTTCATCCAAACAGTTGTCCTGGTTCTAGTCGTGTGTGCATGCAAGAGTTTCTGGTTTTGCCTGAGTTTAGTCTGTCCACACAATTTAAACAGTTTGTGCTTTAATGATGTGAACTCGAGTCGAGCTAACTTTACGTGGATTTCAAACAAAAGAGGGGAGTTCTTCTCTTCCAGTCCTTTTAGTTTTATATTCTCCATAAAAAATGAGTTGATGATCTAGCGATGTCAGTAAAAGAATATGATAAAATGCCTTTCTGTACATCTGTCACCAGAGAAGCTTTAGTGATGACAGTCAGCTCTGCTCCTGCATAACTGCGTGTAATTGTGAAGATGCATTTAACCAAAATCATTTGACGGTAGATTTTTACAGTGATTGACACACAGCTGCAAACTTGCTAGTGATTTTTGGGCAGTTACAGCAGGAAGTCCAGATCCTGGACTTTCTTCCACTGTTCCAGCAGCAGAGGTGCCCACAGCCTTGCCCTGGCAGCAAGGGAAAGCCTCGCTTGGGTGACACACAGGGCAGCATCCTGCTTTTGGCAGGGGTTGTGCCAGGAAGGGGCCACTGGCAATCCCCAGCCTGTGTAATTGCATTTTGTTGCTTGTTAATGTGTCAGCACATAGCAGAGCTGATTGAGGAGAGTGGCCTCCAACTGCTCCAGGGCAGTCCCATGCTAAATAGAGTGCAGAAAAGCATAGGACCAAGGTCTAATAGAACAGAATTAGTGACAGATATATTTTTCTATGCATACTTGGTTGATCAAAACAGGGTTTCATTAGCACCAGTCACCATAATGCTTGCTGCTTGGTAAGATGGAAAGTTTTTGTGTGTGGATTTAACTTGTTTTTTAAGGTCAGAATAGTGTCACTGAGTTATTCAAGATTGGCACAGGCTGTATTGTACGCATTCTGCATTGTGCCTTCAGAAAGGTAGGTGCATCCTCTAAGCAGGTCATAGAATTGTTAAGGTTGGAAGAGACCTCCAAGATGAAGTCCAACCATCAACTCAACACCACCATGCTTGCTAAACCATATTTCTTAGTGCCACATTTTTTGAATACCTCCAGGGACAGTGACTGCACCACCTCCCTGGAAACCTGTTTTAACACCTGACCTCTCGCTCAGTGCAGGAATTTTTCCTGATGTCCCATCTGAACCTCGCATGGCACAACTTGAGGCATTTTCTCTTGTCCTACTGCTGGTGGCTTGGGAGAAGGGATAGATTCCCACCTCTTTACAGCCTCCTTTCAGGAAGTTGAAAAAGCAATAAGGTCTTCCTTCAGTCACCTTTTCTAAACAACCTCCACTTCCCTCAGCCACTCCCTGTAAGATCTGTCCTCCAGGCCCTTCACCAGCCTTGTTGCCCTTCTTTGGTCCTGCTCTAGCCCCTTAGTGTCCTTCCTGTATCGCAGAGATACAGGTTACTGTTACTTGTTTCTTGTGTGAATGTCCTAAAAGAAATTGTGTGGAGCTTAAAACTAGCCTTCAGGGTGTTTTTATGCCCATACTTTGTTCTTTTTTGCTGTCACCTTGTAGAACAATCACTGTCCCAAGCCCTCTTTTTGAGCAGAGATTCAGTACTGACCTTATTAACAGATGCAAAGTGCTTCTAGCCTACCAACATATGCATTACTTGCCTCGTCAGTACTAGCAAGATGTGGGTCTACACGGGTGCTGTACGCAAAGTTGAGTTTGGAAAGGAGCAGTTGTCTTCCAGGCAAGTCCACGTACCACAGACAGCTGGGATGGCCAAGGGAGAGGGAACCCGAATGTGAATTCTCTGGTCGTGTTATCTATCTTCCACACCTTCCAGCAAATGACATGGATACCTGATGAGTAGAATCATAGTCAGATCAGTGGGGAGTTGCTTGGCCAAGATGAAGGGGGGGTTAAGATAATTTTCTTCAGCACTCTTGGCTCTGCTGTTGGAAAAAACTGTTATCTGTGTCTGAACTCTTGGATTATGGGAAGTCAGCTTTGCAGGTCATGTCGTTGACCTCACCAAAGCTGTCTGCATCCAAGTCATTCTGCAGGAGTACCTATAAGGCTGTTCTGCTAGGAGTTGCTTGCTCTTGGCTCTCAGCATTTACCCCTGATAAACTGTACAAACCGTGTACTTTGGTGAAGATGCCAGTTGGATGATTTATGCTCAGGTTGCCTCTTCTGCATTATCCTTGTTTGAGCCAGTTGCTGTTTCCACACTGTCAGTAGATGTGTTCACGATCATTTAAGTTCACAACATACATCCCGTATATTTCTGTCATTTTTAAAGCCAAATAATCCTAGAAATCTCCTGTTTCTCATCCCTGAGCACAGCAGAGAATAGTGTGCAGTAGCAGCCTAGAGTGTAAGTAGGGCTCCTTGGCGTGATGATGTAAATAGCGCTGAATGGAAGGGCAGAGGTACTCCTCCAGTGGAGCTTGTCCATGTCTGCTTTCTAGGGTGTTTGTTTTCTTTTAGTAGCTGTAGAGTTGTGCCATATCCTTGTTTTCCCATGGGTTGTCTGATGTACAGCCAACTCAAATTAAAAGAAGAGCCAGTCTTCAGTCAGGAGCTCTTGTGGGTGGGTGTAGCTTGACACAGAGACAGCAATTGAGTTAATAACGACTCAAGTTAATTATTGATGAGGAATAGCCCTACACATGTTCTTTAAATTTAGAGAAAAACTGTACTTAGCAGTGTTAGAGGGGGATAACCTTTTTCTAGCCAGATGGATGACAGCATGACAACTTCAGACTTGTCTTAGAGCAGGAAACAAGAGAGTTGCCATTCTTCAGGCAATTGATTGAGAGATCATATATTATTATCAAATTAATGTTATACGAAATATAAAAATATATTTTCCCTGGAAAGCTTAAAGTTGCTGTTCCTTTGTAATTGCTCTTGATAATAAGCATTGAATTAATTTTCAGGCTCTCCCCTGCACCCCATAACTAATTTGGTTCCATTTGCCTCTACAGTCCTTCCCTTACCATTTCCCCTTTCCACCCGCGAGTAGCTGACCCTGCATTGGCTTCGTCACTGTCTCCACGACACCCCTGCACGCCTCCACGCCCGTCGTACTCACTTCCTGCCCACACACGGCGTCACCTGCTCTCTGCAGCTTCCCTCACTGGCCCCGGTGTGGCTGCGCCAGTGGGACACCATACCGTGACGCCACTCGCCCACGTTGGCCAGGATCCCCCTCACCCAGCCCATGCATGTTATAGCAGGAGGGCTTGTCAGGCCACGGATTACATGAGCAAATAAAATAGTATGAGCCAAAAGAAGGCTTTCAGCAAGAATTAAGGGATTGGGAGTGGTTTGCGAGTGGAAAGCATAGGAGCCCTCTGTAATGATAAGAAACTTTACACTTGTGTGAAATGAAAACAAATGTGTAATTCCCCCTGCCTGAATTCTTCAGCTGAAAACGTTGGTGAAAGCTGTTGGCTTTTTAAGAGACACAGAGCAAATCCACTTGAGGAAAGCAAAACATCCTGTTCTTAACTGTGCCTTTTGTTTTTACTTTTAGAAAGCATTTTGTCCTGTTGTTCCTCGTGCAAATGCCTCTTGCTTTTTATGGTGAAGTGCGTGTATTAACCTAAGAATCTCATTAAAAAATGAAGAGGTTACGAGGTAGAGACCCAAATCCTGACGTTTTTGTAGTATTTTTTGCATTTTCTGTTTCTAAGTGAGAAACTTCCAGAAGCTGATGGATGTGTTTGCCTGAGTCTGTTTCAATTTTACCTTTTTCTTATTGAATTTAAAGCAGGAAAGGAACCCAGATTGAGAGAAACATGGACTGGACTGCCAGGGCTAGCAGTTGTGGGAACTGAATGGCTGAAAACAACCCTTTTCCTCTTCTGGCGTATTAGTTTTTGAGACAGACCAGTTCCTTAGTCTGGTTTACTGCATGAGAGCTGGGCCCAACGTAAGAGGAGTGCTGCAAAGGAAGACTGGGCAGAGCCAGTAAAACCTCTAACACAGAGTTAAAAAGATCAGTTGGTATTGGGGTTAAGGGGGTTATCTGTGCTCTAGGGGTAAAACACTTGAGGTAAGCCACTGTATCATCACTGAAATGAAACTCGGTTCCCAGGGTATTCCCAAATGAAAAACCACAGTCTGTGTAAGAGAGAAGGTAGAGCACAGCTCATTGTGGTGATTAATGATAGGTGGGCTACCTTGTGAAGTGCTTTAGTTTGCTGGAGGTCCTTCTCTTGGTCTCAAATCTAGAGTGACTCTCATGCCCTCTTTGTGAGGGGAAGGTCATGAGATGTCCCTCTGTGGGGTAAATTGGTCTTCTCAGCTTAGTCCTCTCTGAATGTGTCACACCACATCATTTGCCCTGGAAATTTCCATGCAGGTTAAGTTTAGATGCTAAAGTACCTCGAGCTCCACCCACTCCAGAAGTTTGACATCATTAGTCTTGAAGTTGGGCGGAGAGCTGTATGTGAGGAATCTGCTATTTAATCATGTGTTGTGTTATCAGTGATAGAACTGAACACTTAATGATTTTTCTACAGTGTTGAGAAAAAACTTACACTTTCCTTACAGTATCACTTTGAGTAAACACCAGAGCCCTCAATTCCCTCGATAATTTCATAGTCTAAATTGTATTTTGCTGGCCTCACTACATGGTGAAGAGTGTTAAAATAGTAAAGATTGGAAGTTAATAAAAGGTAGTGAGCAAGAGGCCAGGTATTTTCAGCATCTGGTATTACTGATTCTATTTCTGCCCACTGAGGGTCTGTATCAACCTTTTCCCATGTCAGTGGATAATAGATCAGAGAATTGCTATTTAATAATTATTAAAACACTTGACAGTCATTATTAAGTTGGAGCAGGATTTCTTTCAGAAGAGTTGGAAACAGATTTCTAAAGAAAGGATTTACTAGTTCTCATAGCTCCTTTCAGGCTGAGAAACTCATACTCTCCAGGTTTGACCATAACTCTAGATACTGCTTTTGAAATCCTCTTGAGAGAATTTTGCTGAATTCTTCCACCGTTTTTCTCTGGCATTTTTAAGGATTTTTGGGTATCATGCTCAATATTTACTTAGAATCTTAAGTTCTTCTTGCTATTGTTTTCATGTCTGCATGTTGCTAAGCGCTACTTTTGGGTGTTCTTTCACTGATGACAGAGCTGCACTTACAAGCGTTCCTTCATGTCCTCCCATCTTGCGCAGATAAGTACAGACACTTATTTTCTTAGACTGGGCCATGGCAGGGACACACCTAGATGGCTGAGTGGATCCCAGCTCTTTTGTTGGGTTTGTATGAAGACAGTAAGGTGTGGTACCACAGTCAGAGGAGGAAATTGTACTCTTGCCAAAACTAGAATACTCCTTCCTTTTGTAATTCATGTGTTGTGTTTGAGACTTTTTCAATTGCATCTGCTCTCAGCAGGCTGCACCGTGTGATATTTTCTGCTTTAGTGTATGCGACTGGTTTCAGCAGAGCTGCTGGTGCGGAACTCCCGCAGGTTGATGGAGCAGCTGCTCTTCTTCTCCAGTCTTTTCTGTTCCCAAAAATCTTCGACAGCATTTCTTAACTTTAATAACTTCAGGTTTGTCTGGTTTAACTCTGTTTTACTTCTGTACAGAAGTCAGTAAAATAACACTGACAGGACATCCTCCGGCTGGCCGTGTCCCAGGCATTAGTCAGTGTGTTTGTCTGCCTCATCTCTGTTTGGTTTTAATATTCCCAGGGTGTAAGCCAGCACCCGTTCCCATGTGGTGGCTACACTCAAATTGACTTCAGAGGGAGTAGAATTAGATGGGTGTTTTAAAAATACCACTTTTTGTTGGGATGGTCGTCTCTTAAGTGAGAATAAACTACATTTTGAAAAGGATGACAGCTACACGCTTTCTTTACATGAATGCGGAATCTAGCTTCTAATTTTTAAGTGTGTCATCACAAGATGAAGTTGCAGCTGTCTTGTTCTCCTTTTCTGCTCTATTTTGTTTTTCTCATCAGGTTAAAAATAGCCCAAGAGGAATCAGTCCTGACTGAGTGCTTCCTTTTTCAAACTGCAGATTTTTTACATGGCATTAAGTTGTTCGGAACAGTGGGTTTTGTTGCAGTGAAGTGAGGTCTACAGGCAGCAATTCTGTTTCTTGCAGCCACGCCTTTCCTATATCAGGTGGCCAAACAGGTTTATGGGGAATTTGCAGAGGTTCATACTGTAGGAAATGATGCAATTTGACCATTAGCATTACTAATTTTCTCCACATCTAGTGTATTCTTGCATTTAGGGAGTTTGGTTAAGCTTCAAGTCTGCTATGATTTGTTTCTGAGGAGGAGGCTGTTGTCCCTGTGGAAAACAAGGTGTAAGCGTGATGCTGCTTTAGCATGTCATGAGACAGACTTGATTGCACAACCCTGAAGACCTTGCTTTGGATTTGAGATCAAAAGCCAGATCCAGATTTTGTGCTTGGCTTCTACTCTTGACCTAAAATGAAGGCGCTGAGTCTCTGTGCTCAGTTTAATTCTTAAGAAATTCGACTCCCGCTTGGGCTTTGTGCGTCCAGATCCACGTGGTCACCAGTGAGTAGTACAACATGTGAATGTAAGCCTTGATGTATCCTGGGGAGCTAACTTCCTGCTGGCTCTGATGTCAGAGCAGGGATTAAATCTCCCAAGCTGCTGGAAGCACTCTCCTGATTATCCTTTCTGCAAGGTGCAGTCCAGGGAAGGCACTTCTTGTTTTTTCTCTAAATCACGCTGAAGCAAGAGGCACTTGGGCTGCAGTTGTCTGCCAAAGCTGCTTCAGGCTGAAAAATTCTCTTCCAAGTCTGGTTTAAGTTAGTAGGTCAACTAATGAAATGCATTAGATCATAAAACGTTGCTCTGTGTATCTGGTAATACTCTAGCCCCCAGCCTACGGAACACATGCTGGCAGAGCTCCCCTAGCCCCCACTGTTTCACCAGTTATCTGTGCAGTTGTCGCCTAGTTTGGCCCTCACTGGGCTACTTGTCTTGAAGTATTGCAGATCCTGGACTTGTGAAGAGAAAGGTGACTTGATTTCTTTTTACAGTAGAAACTGAGATACTCAGAGCACAAGGAAGACTAAAAGTTCCAGTGGAAAGTATTCTGAGCTCTGTTCTGAGCTGAGTGCATTTATTATTTCACACTAGCAAAAGGTGAAAGGAAGAAATTATTCAAGTGGGTATTGTGGGATCTCACTCGTGGCACAGTGGATGCTGACCCCGTAATAAATGTGAAAGGTCAGAGCACTGCAACCTAACCAGTAGGTAATGATCCCCCCGGGCTTAGTGCAGACACCTTTAATCTTTTATTCTTACAAGAGGCCTTTGAAAGGACAAGGGAAGGAGTAAACTTGAGGTGTTATGGTCTGTCAACTCGGCACATCTTCACTTTGGGACTTAGCGAGGAGTATCAAACGATGCTGAACTGCTCCTTTGAGCAGTGCTGGAAAAGAGCCGCTTGGAATGATTTCAGCTGTGAATACTTCTACTGAAATGAAATGAAATCAGTTCTTCATGTTGCTAGCAGTGAATGTCAACTTTTTTAAACCATTGAATTCAGAGAGGGCTGTTCTGCTTAAAAATACGTGTTAGGAGTATAGGATGTGTTCAGTAAGGACATGCCAGGCCCTGTGCTTTGAAATGTAAGTGAAAGAGTGAACAAACTTGAAAATACTGAGCTTGGGTTATGTAAGCGGGAGAAATATGTAAGGAAACGGATCCTTTGCAGCAAGGTTTTGCATGTTACGTTAGGAAAGTGTATCAAAGTGACAGCCCTAATAATCCCTGTTTCCAAAGGTACCAGAGTCACACAGATGCTGATGAGAGTGGGGAGGTGGTTTGTGGTGGTTCAGCTGTGTTCTTGCCCTGGGAACTGACTTCTGATTATTTTTCTGTCATGGTTTCTAGAGTAAGATGAGGACCTAATGTAGATGGTGTTTCTCGCTGTTGCAGGACATCTTCATCTAGATCCTAGAACTACTTTGTATTGTGATGTTTCTCTTCAGAAGTGGCACTGATTTTTGTAATATTTTCATGCACAAGCAAGGAGATACACGTCTGGGTAATGACTTTTAGACTATAGACACATGAAGGTGGTCTGGCAGGCAAGGTGAGGGAGGCAGACACCACAAACAGCTGGACAATGAGGATGGTTTGGCCTTGCTTGAAGGGAAAGCATTAAAGGCTTCTGTATCACTTGTTCTGCTCAAGGAATTTATTCTTGCTGTCCCTGTAAAGATGGGGGGACTGTGGGCATGTTGCCTCTGTCTTGGCCAGACTGTCTCTAGCACATCCCCAATGCGTTAAAGAATGACTACTGACTTGGATGACCAATCCTCAGTCTTGCCTTTCCTTTTGTTCAGTGCCTGAAGAACAGCTGCACAACATTGATGAGTATGACCTCAACGTTGTCCGCCTCTGCTTCCAAGCTTTTCTCCCTGATGAACATGGCAACTACACGTTAGCTCTTCCTCCTTTGATTTCCAACCCCATCTATGACAACAGTGAGTACCAACTTGGTCAGATGTGTTTTGGGTTTTTCCCTTTTTTCTCTTTTCGCTTGGGGTGAAAAATGCCAGGCTAGTTTCTGAGGCCTATGACGAGTCTTCTGGGTCACTTGTGTGGCTTTGGGCCTGCTATGTGTGTGTCAGTGATGTGGCAAGTCAGCAAGCACATAATCAAAAGATAAATTCGGGGTGAAGTATTAAGAGTAAGAATTGTCTGTTGAATCCCCGGACTCACATGCAGGTGCTTTCTCAGCCCTTGTTCACAGATAACAATAAGGAGGGTGAGGAAAGCCTGGTCTTGATGTGCCAAGCGATTAACATAAATAGTAGTGGGATAGATGGCTGCTGTAAGACTGATTTGTCCCCTAAAGCCTGTCTGTACCCACAAGGAGTACTGCATTTGCCTTGCAAAGGCTTTGGTACTGGGCTTGAGAGATTTGTCCCAGTGGGAAACTCTCTTATCACTGTTACGGATGCCTGTGTATTCTGGACAGTTGCTATTTTCAGCGTAAGGGTTAGGTAACAGGAATATTTGATCACTTTCTGGGAGGGTGCGGGAGGAGGTGAAACACCCCTTTTTCTACTTTCTTCCACATTCCACAATACTGGAACTTCCATGTGGCTTTGTCAGCTCACTGCAGTTGAGGAATTTAGCCTTCAACATGTGCTGGACGTGACTTCTGGAGCAGAATAACCAGAGAGCTTTTAATAATTGGAAACTCTCTGGCAATGTATTTTATTCCTGCAGTAGAAGTGTTTCCGTGCTAAATATCTGAGGTTATTACTGTGGCAGAAACTACTGAAGAACATGGGGTCTGCATCTGGGTGGCGTCGGTGGCACAACTGTATTGATGTGGGCATAACCACTGTGAAAATGTTGAACATGAACTCTGGTGGCTTTGATATTGTCTAGATCTTCTCGGGAGTTATCTAGAAGTCAGAACTACGTGCATTGTGTCATTGAGAACCTTGTAGTAGTAATGAAGGTTGAGATAATACTGATGTGCAAAATTTGCAGCGATGTCTCAGATGCCATTTAGAAATGTGCCAGATCACGATTACTTGCCTGTGTGATTGACGTCAGTCTTTGCTGAACTGCTGCAGAGACAGATAGCCGTGTGGTGGGGGAAGCTTGGTTTTGTAGTGTGGGCAGCTCCTGATACACTGTAGGTATCTGAAACCCTCTGTGTAACGTAGCAGCGGTGTAAATAAAAAGGCGTAACTGCAACCACACACCATAAAAATTACGCTGCTCTTGTCCGGAACAGCGGTTTCAGATCTGAATTTCTTTTTTAAATGTTAGCCTTTGTACATCTCCTCTGTCGGGCAGAACTGGGTACGGTCAGGTTGTTCACTTTAGAGAAGAGATAAAAGTGGGCTTGGAAATCCCAGGTGGTTAGACTTTGAGCATTTGCAGATCTGTTCAGATCAAGAGCAGGAGGATATTCAGAGCTTTTCTGAAAATCAGCTTGTGGTGTAAGTAGTGTTTTCTCTGCTTTGTAGTACTTCACAGTCTCCACCTGCTTTGGATAGTAGGGATACTCTAGCACCACACAAACAATACAGAGGCAACTGTATTAGAGGCTGTGAGCATGTAAGAGTCAGTATTAGAGGCAGCTTCTGTTTTTCTGTTTTCAGTTGCTTAGAACATTAACTGGGTTTGAACTGAAATTTCCCAGATTGCACGTCTTTTCCCAAGAGTTCTCACTGTGTTAAGTCAGACAAAGCAGCTCACCCTTTTTGGGAAATGAGGCTGTGGAGGACATGGTGCTCTGTTCTGGTGGAAAGATGTGATTTTTGGTGAGAACCAAAAAACAAGTTTCTCACCAGGGACATATTTTGGGAATAAGGAACAGGAATTGGGCAGCAGTCTAGGTGACAGGGAGGTGAGGTCATGCTCGGGGGAAGAGAGGTGGGAGGCCACAGAGAACATCTTCCTCTGAGGCTGATGCTTACCTCATTGTCCCTGCCTGACACTGGGGCTGCCAGTAGAGTGTGTGCATCCACATCTGCTGGCCTTGGCGTTGCCTTCCTTTATCTTCTTTTCTAAGTCCTTTGTCTAAAGACAAAGCATCAAACTCCAGCCTAGGAAGCCTTCCCAAAGGCCTGTTTTAAAGGACACCAAGGGCCATCCAAGATACAGAAATGAAATAGAGGTAAAATTAGTAAGCATACAGAAATGAAGTAGAGGTAGTTCTTAATTTACACTTCCTGTGAAAAATGCACGGTGACACTGTCACTCGTAAGATCCTGTGCTGTTTCTGGGTTTGCGTTGTTTCCCCTCCCTTCAAAGTTTGATTCATTCAGCGAGTGAAGAGGCATGCATCATGTAGTAAATAAGGCTGAAGGACCCACTTCTAACAATAGTAATTGCTGCAGATAGTAACTACGTAATTGGCGTCAGGCCTGAGGTTACCAGTCTGTAGTGTGCTGCAGTGTAGCTGTACAGTACCGTGAAAGACTGAACAGTAACTGACTCAACCTGAGAGTCAGAGATTTTTTCTGAGAGTGACACCATGGGCTTCAGCTTTATATTTTATCTCTGCGCCTGGAACAGTGAGTGCCAAGTGGTGGTGGAGCCTCATCTCGCTGTGATGGTAGGAGGATCAGTTTCTGGGTGGAAAAGTGGCACCAGGCAGTGTAAATACATTTGGGGTTGATGTCTGGGGTGTTATGTTTTGACCTAACCAGAGAAGAACATCATGGCACATGGCTTCAGCAACTTGTTTTGTCTGGGTATCATGCTGTCACACTCTTCCAGTTGTTGCCTTCCCTTCATAGCCTTATCTCCCAGCACCTCATCTTTAATAGGAACAACATTACTGTAATGTTTTATCAGACTTGCCTGTGTGTTTCCAGGAGCTCCCAACACTGCAGAGCTGAGAATCTGTCGTGTGAACAAGAACTGTGGAAGTGTAAAAGGAGGAGACGAGATCTTTCTACTGTGTGACAAAGTTCAGAAGGGTAATCTTGTAATCTTGACTAGGCTTTTTCCTTTCCCTTTGTCCTAAATGGCTGACTCTGCCACTTTCAGGCTAGGGAGCTGAAGTCCTGAAGCCCTTCAGGGCACTCTGGTGTAAGTGGGTTGGTTTTATAGCTGGGCAGAAGAGTTTTCAGGTTCAAGAGCTCTCAGCACTGCTGAAAGACACTCAGTGCCTTTGAAGTCAAGCCATTGACTTTGAATTTCAAATCAGACTCCTTCCTGTGTTCCCCTTTTCCTGCTGCAAGTTTCCAGTCTTCCAGCTTAACAAGTACCTTCTGCTTCTAATGGACTAGATGATATAGAAGTCAGATTTGTCTTGGACAACTGGGAGGCCAAAGGTTCCTTCTCACAAGCTGATGTTCACCGTCAAGTTGCAATTGTCTTCAAAACGCCACCATTTCTGAAAGACATCACTGAGCCTGTCACTGTGAAAATGCAGCTGCGAAGGCCTTCAGACCAGGAAGTCAGCGAACCTATGGATTTCAGATACCTACCGGATGAAAAGGGTATGGTTCCACATAGCCTTTATCTGTGCAGAGCTCAGGTTGATAACAAATAGTAGCTTGATGAGTAACAATTCTGCAATGCTGCTTCGTCAAAGTGGAGTTCTGGGTTTTAAAAGTGACGATAAGGGAGTTTGTTCCCTCTTCCCATGAAAACACCAAGGCTCAGGGTTACTAGCACCGTCTGGCTTTGTTAGCGCTCTTGTGCCAGAAGTATTTAAGTACATATTTACTACAAGGAGGTGCTACAAGATTTAGGAAGCTTCTTTACTAATTATATGAAAGAGAAATAATGCTTTTCCCTTCCACTCCTTTCTCTGTAGATCCATATGGCAACAAAGCAAAAAGGCAAAGATCAACACTGGCTTGGCAAAAGCTCATACAGGACTGTGGTAAGGAAAACATTTGTCGTCTTCTACTTTGAGTGAACTTGGGTGTAGGTGGATTTGTTTTATATAAATGCAAACATTCAGGGTAGACTCAGGCTTTCTTCCATCGCAGGATCGAATGTGACAGAGAGGCCCAAAGCAGCTCCGTTTCCTGCAGTCACTCCTGACAGGAAGACGATTAAGAAAGGTAAGTTTTTGCACTGAAGTTCCCAAGGCAGCAGTAGTGCCAGTCTCTTTCTTTCCTTCCTCTGCACTCTTCCCAATGCCTCTGCCATGCTTCAGCTTGCCCTTTGCACAAGGGGGGTGCTGTACCTTATTTGTTTTGAAGCATTGCCAGCTTTTAGCCTTAACTTAGGTAGCTACTAACTTCTTGGATACGTGGCTTAGTGAATGGACATGATGACATTGGCTTGATGCTTGGACTTGACCTTGGAGGTGTCTTCCAACCTTAATGATCCTGTGATTCATTGTACTCAGCTCTCAGCCCACTCAGCTGCTGGCCTTCCTTTCTCTTTGCTTGACATCTAGTATTCTCTTAGGGGGTTTATTCCTGTAAGATATTGATGCTTTCAATGAAAAAACAAATCCTGATGCTTTGAACTGAAATGTAGCTGTCACCTTCAGCAAGTGCTGTAGAGGGTGAAGTAAAATCTGGGGTCTACCCTGGAAAGCAGTTCAAGAGTTGAAGTGCAAATATGCATATGATCTTAACTGAGACAGCTGCACTGTTTGTAGCATAATAAATCTGCATTCAGACGCAGTTATGTCTTCTCATTCCATAGAACCAAACTCACTTTCATCCACGCTGATGATGCCGGGGCTGGGAACCCTGGCCAACACTAGTCAGCTCTACCCTCTCTGCAACCAGATGGCCCCTCTGCCCGCGCAGGTGGGGCCAGGGAAGCAGGACACACTCTCGTCCTCATGCTGGCAGCTGCCGTACAGCAACCCTTCTTCAGCCAGCACCTTGCTCAACGCACACCCGCAGAACAGCTTCACAGCAGACGGGTCTCAGCCTGGCACTCAGAGCAGCGGTGCTCTCCCAGCTTTCCACGACAACCCTCTGAACTGGCCCGATGAGAAGGATTCGGGTTTCTACCGGAATTTCAGTGGTGCAAACGGGATTGGAGCAGTGGCGTTACCGACGACAGACATGCAGAGCATCTCCAGTAACAGCATGGTGCACCAGGCTCTTCCTGACAGCGTCTCTGCAGCCAGCACCGTGAACATGGAGACTGATGACATGAACTGCACTAGTATAAACTTTGACAAGTTTCACCCGGTGTTAAATCCCAGCAACAACAGGCAGCAGCTCCACCAGGTGCCTCCAGCTTGCCCATCTCTAGCAGCCCTGGGCAACACACCTTTTAATTCACAGTCTAACTTAGCTGACCCAACAGTTTACGATCTGATACACCATGAAGTTTTAAGCCAATCAAGACTCTCCACCAACCCAAACCATCAGAGTAGCCTTGCAGACAACCAGTACTATGACACTGATGGCATCCACACCGATGAGCTCTATCAGTCTTTACAACTTGATAGCATATTACAAAGCTATAACAATTAAGCCAGCAGTGTCAGGCCAGAAATGGGTATGTAGAGCTTTTCTGATGGTTAGCCGTGTGAAGAGGAGTCTCCTACCCTTCTGGAGTTCCCCGCTTTCTCTTTCGGAATGTTACGATGCAAGTTTCATGATAGAACTTAAGGTGATTCCTGTCTAAAGACAGATTCCAGCCTAAAGCCTGGTGCCCATGTGGGAGAGAGGTGGGAGTAGGGTTTGGGTTTCTATCTCTTGGAAAAGTACCTTCTATACCTATCTTCCCAACCTTGGAAAAGGGAACTCTTGACACTTGAGTTTTCCCTACCTTTGGGGACTGTAAAAGCCAGCATCTTCAGAAGGGTTAACACTTCAAATATTTCACAGGGTTAAAATTGCTTGAAAAAGAACTGGTTTTGCTATGGAAATGACATTTGAATTCCGATAGGGCTGAAATTAGGAAGAAAACCAGTGTGTGGGCACTCTAGTCCAGGCTCACCTAATAGTATTCAAGTCTTACTGAACGTGTACTTGAAAGATTCAGGTTTCTCACCCTCTTTAATACAGAATATTCCTTTCCTAAAACAAGATCACCCATGATTTTTCACGTTTTCACCACACTCCATTTGCTTTGGAAGCAAATTGACTCTAAAATTTTTTTAATGACTATGTCATTGTTAGAGATATTTTAAAAGACCGGAAGGTTTGAGTTTTTAAATAGTCCAGCTCTGTTGTAAATGAATCGCTGCACAAACAAATGAACAGAGACGTCCAAAGCGCTCTGTGTTATGAGTGACAACCCCCTGTTGCTTTAGAAATGGAGCATGCTGTTATTTCTTTGGAAGTTGTTTTTCGGGGGGGTTTTCATGTGTGCCTGGGATATACGTGTGATTTTTGAATTGCAGCAGTATGCTGAGCCGAAGCACCTACCTATTTTCTCAGGTATCTTAGGCAGTTTCCTGCTATGCAAGTGACTGCTTAAAACAAGGCTCAGACCCCACCACCCTGCAAGAGAAAGCTCTGGGGCGAAGCCAGAGGCAGTCTCAGAGCAGTCTCGTTTCGATGCGCTCAGTCAGTGCATTGAGCCATTTCAGTCAGTACTAATTAAAAACACTCCTCAACACTCTGTAAGAACCCCGAGCTTCCTCCCTTCCACTTGATTCCCAGTCTTTGTTCTTAGCCCGAGTCACGAGAAGTTCAGGGACAATTCACGTGGATGTAAGTGGCTCGGTGAGCTACTCCGCTCTACATTATAGGGCTTTGCTTTTTTTTTAATTATAATCATTATTTTTATTAAGAAGCAACACAGCAAGAAATGTGAGTATTTCTTAAGGTATACAGCTGGTTTGTATGGCAGATCAGGCTTACGAATCTAACCGCACCATAGAATCCTTAGGGATTGAAAGGGACCTTGAAAGATCATCCAGTCCAGGATGCCACAGCAGGATCACCCAGACCCAGTGGCACAGGAACACAGCCAGGCGGGGCAGGAACGTCTGCAGAGAAGGAGACTCCACGGCCCCCCTGGGCAGCCTGTGCCAGTGCTCTGTCACCCTTGCTATGAAGTTCACCATGGAAAGGAGCAATAAAAAGAGCACACTTGCATATATAAACCCCAGAACCATAGTCCCAGATTGGAAAAGCCAGTTGTGTTTCCACTTCAGACACGTAGCTGTGTACACAATGCGGAAAGGAACTCGCCTCTGCGCTACAAACAACTGCAACGACTCCTTAACAGCAGTAGTTCGTGGCACTGGAAGCACTGCAGTCGTGGGCAGCAAACGCATCCCACCAGTCACCCAGCTCTGACAGGATACGCTCCACTGACAGTGTGTCTCATGCGTGATGTTTGGAACGCAGCTTCCCCTGACTCCAGGTACACAAGGCAATCAGTTCACTCTTCACGTTTCAGAGCAGCTTTTCCGCACTGCTGCACAGTTACTCTCCAGTCTTAAGTAACAGAAAGGCCAAAGAAATACGAAGAGAGCTTGAAATGTGTTGTTTATTCAGTTTTTTTAAGTTCTCAATTTTAAGTCTATTAAATGTAAACATTATACTCACTTCATAGAAAGCTCTTTATAGTACAGTTTGTTTTTATTGTATAATTAAATCTTTTCAAAGTTCTCTTTTTCCTTTGTATATTAGTTGGTTTGGTAATTAAAAAAAGCCTGGCTGTACTGAGTACTCAGCTTCTGCAACCTTCTCTGATTCATGACACCCCCCTGCCTGGGCCAGGGAGAAGGCAGCTTATGGGTGGCTGATCCTGGCGCCTTTGAGAGTATTTTCTGCTCCCAGTTACTGCTGGCTTCCCCAAACCCACAGCGATGCGTGCAGTAAAGGGTCACCTGCATGTGGCAGTGGGGCAGAGACCAAACCCATTCACGCGTGGCTGAGTGCAGGTTTCTCCAGGTTCAATTAATGATGCAAAACAAAAAGTAGTTCGTGTGTGGGAGGGCATTTGATGGGTGAACAGGGGTTTGGAGAAATAGAACTGCTTTCAGTTTTATTTCAGTGCAAAGCAGGGTGGTGCTAAGGACCGCTGGACCTCAGTGTATAATACTTTTCACATAGTGTGCTAGAAGGTGATCTCTCTGGCTTACGCCTCGTGAGCGAGGGGAAATCATCCTCTCACACAGCATCCCATGTGAGTACTCACGAGCAGGTGTCTTACAACTCTGCTGAAGGCTGAAGTCCAGCATTAGTATTAACTGCTGCAGTAGTCATTAAGGATCATGATAGGTCAAAGTGTTTACCTTGGATTAGGAACTGCAGGCTTACAACTCGGTTTTCTGATCTTTGTTTCATCTCCCGTTTTCTCACAACAGCTTTAAGATTGAAAACACCAGAACTTGGTGCCTGAACCATATTCCTGTCATTGGTGTCTTTGAAGGACAGGAGCTTTGGGACTCCTGCCAGATTTGTGTTACAGCAGACTAGGAAAACAAGTGAGGAGAGAGGGGTTTAACAGCCTGTCGCAGGCAGAGTCTGTAACATTTAGACAGATTTTTCAGGAGCAGTTTTTGGGAGCTCCTAGGAAATTCAGAATGGTTTTTGGGAACTCCTAGAAACTTCATTAACACCTTTTTGAGCTGTCAGCTCACATCTAGCGTGTGAGGTCCTGGTGCCAATTAATGGCAGGTTAAGGCACCCTAGTATCCTCCCTCCCTACCTCAGTAAGCATTATACTTTCTCCCTCTGAAATGTTCGTTAATGAAGAGCCCTCAAGTTCTGAACTTTAATGTCAGTAAGTTTAACTCTCTTCTCCTGTCCTTGAGGCAAGCAGACATCTTCCCAATGGATTAACATGACACAGGCATAAAAATGGATCTCCCTAAAGGTGCAGGTGGTGCTTTGCACGAAATATTTACAACAGCCAAAGAAAGACCACTTGGTTATTCCCTCTTCCAGGAAAGTTTCTGTGCAACGTTAGATTCTTCCAGGCTGTGTACTAGAAAGCGTGTATCACGCTACAAACCCAAAGCTGTTTACCCTTGCCGTGGTCTCTCCCTGCCAGCGTCTGGTTTACTGTTTGCCTGCACGTTCTGGTTCCCAGTATTCCCTTTGCTCCGTTTCCACTGTGTGTCACTGCCAGGACTTCCCAGTCTTTTTATGTACGGTGACTCAGCTGGGGAAAATCCTATGCCTCAGGAGAGCAGGGGAGGCCTCAACTGTTATTTCTAGGAAACAGCTTCAAGATGACAAAAGCTCTGTGTTAAATGCTAAATTCCCTCTGAAAACTGTTTTCCCTTTGAAAAGAACTCTGGGAGATAGATTTGCTCACGCCTACAGCTGACACTGCCCACGAAGGTGGGGTGCTGCCTTGCTTCAGGCACTATCCTGCTGGCTTCAGCATGCCTCTGTCTGTCAGGATTTCCTGCATGAACTACGCTCAGAAAAAGCAAGGACTGAGTTTCAGGTAGCCTGGTGCTACCCATGTCCAGACAAGAAAGCTGCAGCATCCCATATTCAAAGAGCTTGAAAAATGAGCCTTGAGGGAGGGTTACTTTTAATTAAAGCATTTTAAACTACTGCAGAAAGTGCCTGTGATGTACTTGCTCAGTCCACCCTCTAGCTGCACGCGTGAAGCCATCATCTGCTTAATAGTCTTTATTGAAAAAGCCCTCTTACCAACACCACCAGCTTACTAGCATCTCGTTAGGAACAGAAGGCTGGAGACTGGACCAACACTGCCCACTCCAGGGTGCTTCAAGTTCGTTCATAGTAACCTCTGGCAGATTAACGGCATCCAAACATCCGACAGGAATACCTCGCAACCAAGCTGTAAGGCTGAACGGTATTCAGGTCAGCTGCTGACAGTCGAGCTGCTTCTTCCTCATCCCTGTTTGAGCAGTCAGTTATCCAGAGCTGGAGGCCAGTCGACATCAACAGACTACAGGAGCAGGGTGGGGAAACAAAAGGCAAAATCAGGCACAGAAATACTCACGTTGGGCAGTGCAGGCAAGGACAGAGTAGAACACCATCACCTGTGCCCAAATCCTCCTCCTAAGCAATGAAAATGAGCCTACAGGTATAAGCTGTCAAGTACCATGCCCAAGAATTACCCGTCACCTCATCAGTTAATCAAAAGACACAGTAAATAAATGTAGTAGTAATGGTCATTACTACAACTCGGAGGATGCCTCTTTCCTGAGACCACATCTCCAGCCCCCGCTAGGCATAAACTCGTTCCGTACCCTCCTCCAAAAGCAGCACCCCCCCCGCTACTGTCGTGTCACCCCATGCAGGATCACAGCATTCGCCACACAGCACAGTAAACACTTTGGCTCCAGGGCCACCTACATTCATGCTCCTTGCCTCATCTACAACCTCCTAACACGAGTCAGGCTGAGCCAGCTAAAAGGCATGACTAGCAGTGTGACTCATTATTGTCAGGCCCCCAGCCATCTTTCACAGGTACGTCCAGTACTGCTGTGACACACGGATCTGCACGAAAGCAGTGCTCTTAGCTTGAGCCCCGAGTCAGGTGTTTCCACAAGTAGCCGGTGCCCTTGGCAAGCTCACCTTCTCTACTCTCTTCTTCTTATGAAGGCCTGTAAGGCCATTCTGCAGAATGAGAGCAGCTTTCCAGAAATACCTGAAACCAACTGTGCTGATCACACTTGAAAGGCAGCCCCTGTTTTAGCCAAGTCCTGCCATGCCAGCGGGTTAAATACAAAATTCATTGTTCCAGACACATCCTTTAAAGCAAAGCCAGTTCTGGTCTTGCATCCAACTTAAGCAAGTGAACAGATAGCATTTCTTGCTGCGAAGGAGGAAGTAAAATCTCTCCCGTGTTTCATCAACCCTGTTTGACAAATAAATGGCACAGTGCGTGCTAAGTTCTGTTCAGCGGGTGCCAGGGATTTGTCATCACTCCTGGTGTGTCCTCCCATCTGGACTCAAGAGAGGAAACCTGCCGCGTGTGGCCGCACGCAAACCCCCCTGGTTTTGCATTCATGTCCGTTTCTCTGTTAACTGCAGCAAGGAATGTTGATTCAGCTACAGCAGTTCCACCACAGCACTCTCACAAGCGCAGCGACGGCAGTAATGCCAGGAAAGATGAACAGTGCTTACTTCTACATCCAACTCCAGAATGTCCGCCGTTCTGTTCAGCAGGGAGCCAATATTGGGCTTTGTTCTGCCAAAGTCTCCATGCACAAATTCTTTAATGTAGCTAGAAATATCTACTAAGGAAAGGTCTTTGCACCACAAAGAAATCAAAAGAAAAAGGAAAAGAAAAAAGAGGGTGCCGTTGTGGAAAACCCTCACAGGGCATTAAACATTGTGGGAAAGCTGCTTTCCTAAGGGGAGAAGTTTTCAGTTGAAGTAGAAAAAGCTGGAGCCTGTTTCTAAATATCCCAAACTTCAAAACTTTATCCCAAACAGACACAGCACACGGGTAGTGTTTCTGAACAGAAGCCTGAATGCAAACGTCTGGCATAAAGGCAAACTCTGCAGCAGCATGTAACTGCTTAGGAGAAGGAATTAGAAACATCCCGGCGATGCCAACGGGAAACCTCCCATTACCAGAATTACTCTACTCATCAGGCTGTTTTGTAAAAGCATTGTGTAACGGCATCTCAGGATACGTTCCTGCTTGAGTCTTCAGATGCAGGCGAAAATGATGCTCGTCTATGTACTCGGATTTCATGGTGTGAATGATCCGACATCTTACAGCCAGAGGCCTTCGGTGAAGCACCCGCAGAGGTGTCTTCTGGTCAAGCTTTAACTCCTGTTTCAAGAGGTAAGACAATACATGAGGACAGAAATGTGCAACACACTGCACAGACTGTAAGAGTCAGTGCAGCATTCATCAACTGCATCGTTTTTGTATGGTATGATGGTAGTGGAGTGATCTTCTCCAGGCAAGGCTCATTTTTATCATGTCTATCAAAGGAAAAAGGAGAGTCACCTCAAAGGCTAAATGAGGTGGTCTCACGAACATAAACCAATCACACATACAAAGAAATAATCTTGGTATCCCTGTAGTCGTTTGCTGGAATGACTCCAGGACTTAGGAACTCCCTGAAAGCTTCGGAACAACCTAAAATGAAACAACCCTTTAAAAATCACACCCGCTGACTGCTCTGTCTACACTACAGACAGCTCCCCAGAAGGAAAAGCGAGGGAAAAACCCCAATCCACACACCTGAAATGAGGAGATCTCCTAAGAGTCTTTAAAAAGCTCAGTGTGCAATCCCTTTTCCAAAGGAGATGGAGCAGTTTGAAAGGCAACCTGGATACTCTTCTCCAGACTCAGTGCAGTCTGTTTGAGCTGATACTTGGACTGTTGCGTGAGCACTCTTTGCCCTTCCCTTTGCCATTCTTTGCATTAGGGCCTCTCTACATTATTTTCTATAGAAATGTCAAGCTCCTTGTTGTGTTTATAACCTAGAACAGGTACTAAAATAAAGGATCAAAAAGCTGTACACCTACCTGGATGTCATCCAGAAAGGCAATATCCTCTCTCCGTATTGCTTTGTCCGTCCATATTAAGGCGTTGTAAGTCTTTGTCTTTTCCTCTTCACCCTCCTTCATACGACCGATTGCCTCTCTAAAGAAAAGAGATCAATTACTCACCTAACACCATCATAAGCACAGAATGCTCTGAGCAGGAACACTCGGCAAACTCCCACAGCTCCCCCCTGAAACCCCTTGACAGACACTGACCTGGTGACAAGCTGTAGATCTCGGACTCGTATTTTGTCTGAGGAGCTATTAATTGTCTGTGACAGTCAAACAAGAATCAGTTAGCAAAACCCCTCAGTTAGAGAGGAAACACATGCCTTAGGAGTTCCACGAGGCGCCCATGACTTACCTGCTGAAGTCCCCTCATCTCCTCAGCAGTGAAATGTATTCTACGAGGATTCACAAGCTCGACAGCAAAGGGCCTTCCTGGCAGCGTGCACAGCCATGAAACAGAAAAAGGTGTTGTTCCAAATTAAGGTTTGGATTTCTGCGGGAAGGCTGGAAGGTGTGAAGATTGTCTGCTGTTATGCAAACAGGGAGAGGCCCTGTGGGTTTAGGGATGTAGATGGAAGGAAAGGATCAAGAGACCGGTTTTTTGGCTACTAAAGCCCGGTCTCAGCACTAAGCGCAAATTACACCTTCCCAGAAGACAACTTGTACAAGTCTGTGCTAATTAAAAAAGAAAATGTAAAAAAAGCTAATTAGCTGACTTTCTGTCACCTACAGCAACGCCCAGGTGCAAGGCGATGTTAAAATCCTGCTCCCTCAGCTAAACATCTGTTGTAGTAGCTGCCCTTTCCACGCTCAGGGCCAGGGATGATCCCCAGCCCAAGCATTGCCAAGAACGACACTGCAGTCGCATGGTACCATCAGATTCAGCTTTTTCTTTCCCTTCCTTACAGAGGCTTCAGCACGTTAGAAAGCAACGGACCTTCTTCGCTCCCCTGTGACAGCGAGGCAGAGCAGAAGGACCTAACAGAAAACACAGACAGGAACGGGTCTGCCGCACACGGCTCACAAACAGGGAGCACGTACAGAGGATCGCTCCTAGCGAGCTATGCATTTCCACAGGTCTGTGCAGTCCATACACTGTAAAAGGGCTCCTCTCCCCTGTCAGCAGGTGCCATGAAAGTGTTTGGTCTTAGGGAATAAATGCATCACCACCACTTGGGAGGTAACATTCCGAAGCGTGCCTAGTCACACACACGTGCACTTAGCAAGATCTACCCGGATAGCTTCTGTTTAACGTTTTGTTTCTGTGCTTCACAGAGGATGCTCCAAGCCTTACCGCTGCCCAGTGTTCTCACATCCACATCTTCTCTTCCAGAGGAGGAAAAATTAAAGCCTAGAACAGATTGGAACAAGGCAAGTGAGACTTTGTTTTACACCGGTAATGACTCTCTACAGCTTTTAAAGGTGAAAGATTTCCGTTCTGAACTTGTTTGCTCATCTACTTCAAAGAGCCCTCTTCTCTAAATCACAGAATCCTAGAATCATTAGGGATCAGAAGGGACCTGGAAAGATCATGCAGTCCAATCCTCCTGCCACAGCAGGATCACCCAGACCAAGTGGCACAGGAACACAGCCAGGCGGGGCTGGAACCTCTCCAGAGGAGACTCCACAACCCCCCTGGGCAGCCTGTGCCAGTGCTCCGGGACCCTCCCTGGGAAGAAGGTCCTGCTGATATTGAGAGGGAACCTCCTCTGTTCCAGCTGGCACCCAGTGCCCCTTGTCCTATCCCCAGATGACCTTGAGCAGAGCCTGGCTCCATCCTCCTGACACCCACCCCCCACCGATTCATAGACATTAATCACCACTAAAACAAGTTCACAAGCTTTGAGTTGGAAGGATAAGAGAGGGATAAAGAAGTAGGGGTTTTTCCATTACAGTTTTGTATTAAGGGAGTAGCTACTAAGAAAAAATATTCCAGTAGTGATGAAATCTCTACAATAAAAGACATCCTGGGCACTTACTGTCTGCTTTGAACTCTGCCATCAGATGCGCAGAAATCAGTTCTTCCACTGAAGATTCCAGCTTCCGCTCCCCATCGATAATCCAGGGAGTCTGGGGTAAATTCCTTGAGTATTTGTTGTATCTGCCTGTGGAAAACGAGTGTGGAACCTGTGGGTGCTCCAGAAAAACAGACAAAAGCCCTAGCACTGCACAGCACAATGCGTTTGACTTCCATGGGAGCCTCGTGAAAATAAACTTATAGGCTTAAACTTGCTAGATGGTGAGAGTATTATGGTATGTACATAGATATACGGTATGAAGTACACACTGCTGCACCTGCAACAGTGGTAGTACCTGAGATGGACAGCTTCAGGGTAGACTTGGAGAGCCTGCTGCTGCAGTCATACGTTCAGGCATAAGCACAAGCCCAAAAATGTATGTAGCCTGACACAACTGGGAGTAGCCCACAGAGATTCAAGCGTCTGAGTCAGTCTGGAATGGATAATCAGAGCCTGGTCTGGACCACCCTGCCCTACACCATGCTGCCGTGCATACTCCTGTCCATCAGCATATACATGGCCCAAGGAAAGCAGTGCCCGCGCCCTCCTGGACCAAGCAGCTCAGGTTTCAGTCTGAGTTACGCTGCCATTGTCTGAACGGTTAACAAAGGAAGCCCAAACAAAAATGCTGTGGCTCATGGCCAAGAAAACCATGCGAACAGAACATCTTAATAGTAAGAGGCCACATTTCAAGAGCCCTGACAAGTTGCCAGGTAAAAAGCGACCATCTGACTGACTGCAGCTGTGGTCTTGTGCTATGCCACACTAGCATGCCGTGTCTTGTGGCATAAGGACAGCTATAACCAAAGAACGAGAGGCACAGACGACCGAGGCAACTCTTCTTACTGACAGAGACATGAAAATGTGCACACACCAAGGAACTCGAGCAGAGAGAACAGTAACCTCCCCGCACAACCGAGTTCAACCTGAAACCTCGCAGACAGAAATTAAGAAGAGTTCAGAGGGGCGATCGCGCACGATGCCGTGCCTCCGTCCCAGCCACTTGTTGGGTTTTCAGCATCATATTTTCCTATTTCTAACAATATTTCCTTTTTTTGCATTTCGATCTGCAGAAAAAAACCCGCACAAACAAATGGGGAAACTGAGTAATTCCGTTTCACTGGGACCAACACTGAAAACGCTATGACTAATCATGCAGAAGGCACCTTCGCACCGCTAGATTCTCTTTCCATAAGATGGAAAAAACGATTCAGTTCTTTTCTCTCACCTCCCCATTCTATTAATTTAAGCTTCAACAAGAGCGGGTTAAAAAAAAACCCAACAAACCAGAAGGTGTTTCTTGGTTTGACAGCTTCTCCTGAACTCAAAAAAAGCATTGGGAGGGGGAAGTGATCACTGAACGCTAAAGAGAAGGTCAGGAGGGCAATAGCGGCTCCGAAATTGGGCTTACGAGTTAAGATCCTGACATTTAGTAACAGCACTGTACTCAGTACATTCTATTTTGGATTTAATTCCTTGAAAATTAACTGCAAAACTAGCATTGGCTCTAATCCTCTGTCTCTCTCGTGCCTTACAGATTAATTCTGGTAAGATCGTGCAACAGAGCTACCTACAATAAAAGAGCGTGTTGGGAAAAGGCCACAAGACACTGGATAGCCTGGACTCATGAAAAGGTACATCCCACTGTCTAAGCAGTACCTGAAAATAAAAGCCAGGCGCGTACAGAACATCAACAGACCTGCATGAGAACCCTCACTGTCCTTCTGGTAATTTTCATGTCACTCTTTGCTTCGTTCAGGATTTGTACCGTCCTTTGAAACTCTATGTTGGATTCCAGTTACTGCTCTGGTGTTTTAAATGAGTTCTTTGCATGCAGTTAACGAGGTGGTTGTCTGTACACAGGCCTGGGGGAAGGGTAGATGCTCTCGCAGGCAGTGGTTGTTTCTACGCAGGGCTGGGGGAAGGGTAGATGCTCTTGCAGGAAGCTGATAAAAAGGTTGAATCACCTCAGCTCAGGGACACCAAGTGCTGTGTTACCTGCCTCACCCTGTGACTTCAGACTTATCTTGGTTTGGAGGGGGGAACTGGAAAGAGCTAAGCTTTCCAGAACTGAACCTTTCTTAATTGCCATTTAGACTGGCAGCTTTGGATGGAATAACATGCAGGTAAATCCACACAGTGAAAACCTCTGAACCCAAATAAAACCCCAAGCAAACGACCCTCATAGCCAGGAACTTATTTAGTAGGGAGGTGCCCTTCCCAACTCACATGCTTATTATCAGGGGACACATTATGACTGCCAGATTGGCAGAGAGAAAGGTTTTCTGGAGCAAAAAACACCCACATCCAATTTCTTCATTTCATAAACTGCTTCTGGAGAAGCCCCCTTACTGAGGGCAGGCACAGAGTTGTTTTAAATCCTCACATCACCCTGTGCAGACTCTAGACGGGTGAACACTTTCATTTCTCCAAGATAAAGGCAAACACTGGTAAGAATGGAACAGACTGGTTTCTCTGATCGTTGTACTTCATGAAGGGAATCAACACACAGCCACAACGTCCTTGGTTTCATGGCAGTTTAAGACAAGACAGCAGCGAATAAACAGATCACTTTACCAGCCACGAAAACGGCACCATTATTGCACTGAATTTCCAGAGCAACACAGAGGTTCTTCGGTGAACTTGGGGGACATGGAAAACGCCTGTATAAAAACAAGATGAAAGAACACCAGTAACACCAGGACATGATGGAGCATCACCGTAACAATACCGGCGTGACAGATGACCTCTTTGGTTACTCAAAACACAGTTACAGTATAAACTGGGTGTTCACAGAAGTTGGAATATCCAGAAATGGATAAGGCTAATCGTTGCCATTACTTCCATCACTGTGTCATCTGACATTATCGAAGCAGAACACTCAAAAACATCCTCCTGAGCTGTACCCCAGCGTAGCCACAGCAATAATTCAGATAAATACTGCATGAAAATGAGCTTCAGAACCCATTACTAAATCTTTCCTGGGAATTAAAGAAAAGAGCTGTGAAGACTCAGCATGATTAATCACAGGCAAAACGTCTATTTTTATCCTGTTACTGCATTGGTGTTTTCTGAAAACACAACTCCTAACATTTTGGAAATACGGGGAAAGGTCCTTCTTGTAAAGAGAAGCTTGCCTTCCGAACTCGAAGGTTCAAAATGCAGAAGGAAGTTCCACGATTTCTAAATATTTTCTGTGGTTCTGGAGATGACCATAATGATTTTTCCAGGTAAATACTACAACAAACCATTTTCATTTCTACCGTGGCATCCCAAAGACGTGCGGTGACGTATACAGCCACAAGCACAGAGCAGAAGTGGAGCACTCTCATCCCCAGGCTCTCCTCCGTGCTGCTCCTGAGCCAATGATGCATCTTTACTCATGGGAAAAAGGTAATGTTGTGCCAGGTCTAGTTCTCCCCCTCCTGCTGCTTAACTCTGGCATTTTAAGGTTACTTCTTTAAAGTTCTGGCATAACATAGCATTACCAGGAGAAAACACAATACATTTTCACCGGCAAGCTAGCAGCGTTAGAACAGAAGCTCTCTCACAGTCCTCACAGCACTACTTACTCAGCTAATAGTCTCCTCCCCATCCTAACTCTGTCCAGAAGCACAAAACTATGAATCACTCTCAGCATATACTCACATGAGAAAATCCTCTTCTTTAATCTTCTCCAGGGCTTTTATTACTGCCATTCTAGTGAAAACTGACTGCACGGTGAAATAAAAAAAGCAGAAGGTAAGAACTAAAAGAAGTTAGGAAAGGATTTACCTAAAGAAGAGAAAACCCCAAATGAATACACCCGACTGCTTGGAATGTAGCAGGTACTCAGACTGCCATCCCCTATGTATGAGCAGGTGCTGCTGCTGGTAACTACAGTGAGGCTAAGGCAGAAAGCACTGAATCTAGGTTCCTAGAACAGGTGAGGTGGAATCCTACTTAAATTAAATTACTCCTAATCAAAGCATGATCACCATATTAGGCAGGGGTTTATGCAGTCAGGTCTCAAAATCCTCCAAGGATGAAGCCTGTGTGCACAGTCTGCTCCACTGTCCCACTATCCTCATGGCAAAACGATTTTCTATCTCAAACCTCTAAACTCATTTCTGCTGTCTCTCCTCCTTCTACCTTGCACTGCTAATTAAATTAGGCCCTGCTCTCAATGCAATCTCTGTTGGTACTAAGAAGAGATTCAGCTGAGTCCTCCTGAAAGCCTTCGTCACACTGAAATAGTCCAGGTTCTTCAGCCTCTCCTCCTAGGAGAGACCCCCAGGGGCACCCAGGCTGTCAAGATGGCCTTAGGCTGAATTTCCAATGTAGTGATTTCTTTGCAAAATGAATGGGGGGTTTGGGAAAGGATCTAAAGGATACTGTTTGGGACAATTCAAGTCTCTGCTTTAACGCGAAGATGTGGATGCCTTCAGGAAAGCTGCTCCTTTTCCTAGGCATAAATTAAAGAGAATGGCACTTCCCTTTCTTGTAGAGCAGGCGGATGGAAAAGCCTTGAGCTAGCACTAACTACAGCAGATGAAGCAGAAATTCGGACTCAAGAATCCAGTTTTTATACAACTTCTGTTATTGACACAGCCCTTCATGCTTCAAGCACAGCTTCTTTGTAAGGATGAACCTCTGAAGGCTCTTCAGGGTATTTTCTCTAGATAACCCTACGTCTTGTTGCCTGTGTTAACAGCCAGGCCCTGCTGGTTTAGTTCCCTGTGTGGGATTTCCTCCCCTTTAAAGGAAACGGCTTGCTGCATCACTGGGTTATAACAATACAGTCCTAAAAAAACTTGCATTCACTGGTCAGGTGGAGTAGAGGAAGCAGAATTCTGGGGTCACACTGCCTCACTCAAATGTTAATAGACTCTGCCAAAAACACCCAGGCAGCCTTGCACAGGTTTAACAAGTTAACAAGAAGTTGCTTGTCTGGCATCCATCCGATCACACCAACTGTTGGTATCGGTTTCTCTCCAAACGTGTTTTTGTTCTTACACCTTGCCTTTTCCATCAGTGATTGTCTGTGGCCCTAGGTCTGCAACTAGTGTCAAGGTCCCTCTTCTTTCCTCCCCTCCTCCAGAGGTAGCCAGGATAGTACCGAGCTGCATGTATTCTGCCTTCAGACAAGTTGAAAACTGCAGTGTGATTTCTCCTTCAGCTGCAGAATTTCATCCTTAAAATGTAGCTTAGCGGATCTGTTTCCCTGCAGAGAGCTGGAGAATCACCTTATTTGCTAATTTTATTGCTTGCTTATAAAATTCCTGGATCCTCAGGTAGTATGTACAGAGAACACTCCTGAAGTACGGCCTTTAGACAGCCTGGAAAACAAGTGAACTGCAGTACAAAAGTACCGAGGTCTCAGTTTTCTTAAGCAGAGAAATGTTAACTGAATAAAGGAGACGACTTTATTTTCAGGCAATTTAAAACAGAGAAGAAAGAAAACAAATCAGACAGTAAACACCCGATAAGTTCTTCACTGGAACTACTGCTGTGAAACGCTGAGTATCAGAAAAGCACAGCCCCGATGAGATCCTACCTGTTTGTTCTTTGCTGGTTTGAAACAGTCTGGGCAGGCTGTAGCTCTAGATAGGGAAAAGAAAATTAGCTGCAACCCGTAGAGAAAAACAACTGGAGAGAGATGTACAAGCATAGCATACGCATGGCCCTTGTACCAGCAAGTGCGGTCATCTCACCTCTACACCTCAGCACAGAACAGACTTTAAAACAACTATCCTAAGCCAAAAATGGCAGATGATGTGTGCTGCGTGATCCAGAGAGAGGAATCCCAGGTAGAGCTGTGTAAGCCTCTTCAGCTCCAACACAACCTTGTCTCAGCTTTGAGATGGGATGGAAAAGCACACACGTTCAGGTTTGCATCCTTTCCACTCCTTCTCAAAGTTACAATTCTTGTTTGAGGTCCACGCAGGATTCGGTGGCACTGTGAAATCGGCACTGGCTGTTCACAGATAACGCACACAACAAACTCGAGACTCAAACTGCTGCTTCTGGGTAGGAAAATTCAATTCATTACAAAGAGAGTAAGCCCAGGTGTTCAATACCATTCGTGCTTTGCCTCTTCAAAAGGAAACTATTGGTTGTTTCATGAAAGTGAAAGCCAAGTCAGTGAAAACCTTTTTCTGAGTACTGCAGAGGAAGTTGCTGTTCCTATTAGTGGATTTCTATGTATGCAATTAAGAGAGGGTTTCTAGCCTACCACACGATCTGTCATTGCTTGGTGATGTTCAATGTCTCTGTAACTACTTCAGCCTAGAAGCAAGCAGCTCTGACTTCCTGCTGTTTCTATACAAGCAACTTGCCTGGCATGTTTATGACCCAAACCATCTCACCTTTCACCACAGATCTCCAAGTATAAACTAACAAGAGCCAATTCGATCTCCCATGTCAAAGGAAGGGTCATTTTAGCACACATACCTATGCATGATTTTAAGAGGTGAGAAACAGCAGATGGAAATCTGCGCATCTTGGAAATCCTACCCCAAAGCTTTCCTCGAGGACTTCTCCAGGACGCTTCCACTAAAACCATGATCCTCATTACTAAAGCTATGACAACTGCCACCGAAATAAAACTGCTGCCTCGGAGTATGTCCAAAGCCAGCCGTTCACATAAGCAGAGTGTCTTGATACCCCAGAAACTGCTACGTAATTAAATGTCTGAAACTTCGAATGCTGGCTGAGCACGCTACAAAGAGAAGGTAAACAAAGGAATAGTGTCAGATCACGTGGATTAACCTGAGCCGTCAGAGTGTGGAATGGAACTTCTTTACAGCTTTCACTTCTGCAACTATTCTGCTACCACTGGCACCACAACATGCTTGGCATCAAAATCTCTGAAAGGCCACAGGGATGGAAGCATGAGCTGAAAACAAGAGCTGCGAGGTTTCAACAGAACGAAGAGCATTACAGAACAGGAACAGATCAATGAAATAAATAAGAACAAAAGGGTGCAGGATCCAGAAACACTTCTTTACAGGATTTTTACAGGATTATCAGTACCACTGCTTGTAGTTTAGCCCTACGACTTTCTCCCCGCTACAACCAGTTTTGAAGAAGCTGGAAAGACGTTCAGCAAACACCGGAAATCAGTTCCTCCCGATACCTGGTCTTCCCCCCAGCGTGCGTTCCTTCAACTCTCACCCCAGGACAAATGAAAGATGCAGTTGCTGAAAGCCAAGAAAGTGGCAGATCGGGAATTCAGAGACCACGAGGGAAACAGGTAAAGGCTGCAAAGGAAAACTACTAGTCTCCTTGCACAACAGAGAAGTCTACAATGAGCATCTTTCTATGCTAAGATTTAAGCTGCAGTAGGAGCACATGATGAAAGCAATTGAAACTCAGTTTTCCAGGAAGCATCAGCAAACAGGAAGTGTGAATTTAATTATCTAGAAGATACTAGAGCTACATTTTGAGAAATGAGATTAAACGGCAGCTGAATTCACAGAAGTATTCTGAAGATGACCTGCTCGGCCTGGTCAAAAACAATGCCTAGTTGGCAGCGCACTTGTTTGCTTTAACCAGCCAGATACATTGGATTAATTTACTGCAAAGCCTTCCTCTCTCATCCAAGTCTTCAATTAAAGCAGGAAAAGCTTTAAACATTAAAACCTTTAAAAAATTACCATAAAACATTCCCCTACCTAAACTATGTGTTTTTTTTAAACGACACAGCAATATTGAAGAGGCTCGTAACTCTAAAAAGGGATGAACTGGATCAATTTTTCTCAGTGTTCCCCTTCCAATTCAGCTTAATATTCTGGATTATTTTGTTTACTGGCTTCAAAGCACAGACTTCACCACAGAGAGTGTAACTTTAAGCTCTGCATCTCTACTGAGTATAAGGAAATTCAGAGGCAGCCCCCATTCTAGTTTATAAACACTGCGTGTTCTCTTCAGTAGCAAATCTAAACCAACAGTGTTGCACAGTGTTGAGATAAAGATCTTTAGGTTTTTAAATAAAAACTTACAGGAAATGGCACTCCTTGTCTGTTTCTGGGTGAGCAAAGACCACGCTAACTTCAAACAAACTCTAAATTTAAACAAAACAAAAAAAAATAAGGTAATAGTTCTTTAAATAAACAGGGAGAAGATTCTTACATGCTTACTGTAGTGTTAGGAACACAGCAGAGGTAGATAAAAGAGGAAGCAACCTATTTATTCTACAACATCACCTAAAGCAAACAAAACACATGCCATAGCAGGATTTGCACTTCTTAAGTAACCAAAGATTACCTGAGAGCACTGCAAACACCTGAGTGACCTACGCATCATAGACACCAGCCCCATGCTGCACAGGGGCAACTGCGTCAGAGACAGTGTCTGCTCAAAGCCTGTTACAGTCACTAAGCCTGACAAACCTAGGAGGGCAATGCACAGCATGGCATAAAGATAAAAACTCTGTAGTAGTCACCACTGTAAAATTCTGTCAAAGGTTTGGGTTGCAATGACTGGATGGCCTTGGGGCAAAGCAAGTCAACACGCTGGGATGCAGATTGACAGCTAGACCAGAAACTCCAGCATAACCTCGCTTCTACCTCCAATTCATTCCTTGGTCTTGAGCAGATAACACTCATTCCTTCTGTTATTCAGACACCAGCATACCTCGAGGGCTGTTGAAAAGATTGGCTAATGTTCAAATGCCTTGTAGATAAGGAACACTAGACAGCTAACTTTTATAGTCCAACGATGTCTGGAGTGGCTCAGCGCCAGTGTTGCTGACTCTTTCCTAACGGTATTTAAGAAGTTTGTTCTTCTTGGATCATCTTCGAGGTAACCTAGCGTTTCTTTCTTCACCAAGACAAAAGAGAAGCTTTCAGTTAGCCCTTCTGGGGAGAGACAATGTGTACTTACTATGGAAGCTGACAAATCAAAGTAAAGACTAAGTGAACCTAGTGCTGGGGTCAGTCCAGTGACAGATTGCCTTAGCCCTGTTTGTGTTCAAGTTGATAGGTGAATTTTTCTGGCAACTTCTAAACGTCATGTTCAATCAGTGCTTTTCAGAAACACCTTAAGACTGTTAGTCAGAACCTGACAGCTGAAAACAGAGTTTGAAAAAACCTCTTGCCTGCTTACAGGTATCGCAGGTTCCAAGGGGCTTATCTCCAGCGTTTGTTAAAGTGGATCAGTCTTCCCTCTTTCAGAAATGTATTTATCCATAGAAGGAACATGCTAACAACCTGAGTAATTCACCTCACAGAGCAGTAATAGTGTTGGCAGTAAAATGTAAAGCTAAGAAGGAATAAGGGTGAAAAAGTACAGACTTAGGCTTTTACCCCTCACACACACACATATAGGAAGACCTCCATAAAAAATATATATATATTTATATATATAACTACAAAAAAAAAAGAGAGAGAGAGAAAAAGTGTTTTCTTTTTCATACACCACCTTTCCATCAGCAGGAACACCCAACGTTTCTGACAACTGGGGATGAACAATCCACTTATAAGCTTCTTTCAGCTGAACAATGTCATCCTTGGCCAAGGAAAGGCCCCGATTTCTGAATCACAAAGAAATAATAACTTGCACGGCAGTTATGTCTGTCAAACACATGGCACACAACGTTTCCAGACGAACTTAAGTAATTAATGCCTGGTAAAAAAGCAGTGCACGAATACAAAAGGACAACAGTACTACAGCCTAAGTATCGCAGAATCACAGAACAGCTTCAGCTGGAAGGGACCTCAGCGATCATCTAGTTCCAACTCCCCACATCTACATCCTCCCTGGGCAATCTGTTCCAGTGTCCCAGTGCCCTCAGAGTGAGGAATTTATTCCTCAAATGTAATCTAAATCTGTCCTCTTTTAGCTTGAAACCATTTCCCCTTGTCCTGTCACTAGAGTCCATAGTCTGTTTCCAGGTTTCCTGTAGCCCACTTCAGGTACTGGAAGGCTGCTGTAAGGTCCCCCAGAGCCTTCTCTTCTCCAGGCTTAAAATCTCCAGTTCCCTCAGTCTGTCTTCATAGGAGAGGAGCCCCAGCATGAAAGATCATGGCCTGAAACAATAAAAGGCCGTTCCAAGAGCTCCTGCATCAGCACTGGATCTTGTATTGAGTTAACAAATCAAGCGCTGAGGAAACATTAAAGCCAGACTGGGATTCCAGATTTGGCAGGGAGTAGCTAAAGACCTAGATACTTGAACTACAGTCAGCACAAGCACAGGGAGGGTCATGTTGTCTCCTCCCCGCCTCTGGCCATGTATTCCTGCCAGCACTTGAATGCTGATTCTACACAGCTACTTGCTGAGGTGCCTCCCCAGTCCAGCTTCTACCCTAAGAGATACCTTGGTTTGCCCTGTTTCTATCTGCCAATGGTTTGTTTTCCCCACTAACATTAAAATACAGGTTATTTTCCTGTCTAAAAGAGCACATAATGAGGCAACTCAAAACTGTAATGGAAAAAACCCCTGCTTCTTTATCCTTCTCTTGTCCTTCCAACTCAAAGCTTGTGAACTTGTTTTAGTGGTGATTAATGTCTATCAATCTGTGAAGGGTGGGTGTCAGGAGGATCGAGCCAGGCTCTGCTCAAGGGCATCTGGGGATAGGACAAGGGGCACTGGGTGCCAGCTGGAACAGAGGAGGTTCCCTATCAATATCAGCAGGAACTTCCCAGGGAGGGTCCTGGAGCCCTGGACCAGGCTGCCCAGGGGGGTTGTGGAGTCTCCTTCTCTGGAGAGGTTCCAGCCCTGCCTGGCTGTGTTCCTGTGCGACTTGGTCTGGGTGATCCTGCTGTGGCAGGAGGACTGGACTGGATGATCTTTCGAGGTCCCTTCTGATCCCTAAGGATTCTATGATGCTATGAAATAAAATGGCAGCACATCCTAATTCTGAATTTCTTGATGATTAGTTTTCAACGTACAAAATAAGCTGAAGTCTCGGTCAAGGATTTAGGAAGTAAGTCGACATACTCCACAACTGTTAGCAGTAGTGCCTCTATAAGAAAGACAGTGTCTAGATCTTGAAAATAAAGTATTCATTACTTCATCAAAATTTTCCCTTTCAAGCAGGTCCACTGCTAAGAAGTTAGATTCTCTCTCCTTCCTCTAAATCTGGAGAACTCTCTAACAGAAGTGGTATGCGGGTTGCCAAAAGAGATTACTCACCCCATTTCCTGTTTTACGAGCAGCCAAGCAGCGTGCTATAGGTCACCAGCCATGCCCAGGAAGAGGAGAGAAACAAAAAAGTGAAATGAAGGTTGAAAACTCTCAACGATTCGAGACTGTCAGCAGAAGGAAAAATGGTTTAGAAACTCAGGACAAAAAGGAAGTATTAGGATTTTCATTTAATTTTTGCTTTAGAAGCGGAAAGACAGAACTGGTGTTGGGTTTTATTTGCAATGACTTTCAAATCCTACCTGGTTTTACATGAAACACTCCTTGAAACTCGCTATTAATACGATCTAGAAAAAGCCTGGCAGCCTAAGCCAATGCAGCCAGCAGTTATGTACCGTGCAGACAGCTGGAAACAGAAGTGTCTAAAGGGATGGTATCTAAAACCTGATTTCACATCTCCAATTACATTCACTCAGCATCCCTTACAAAAATCCATGACGTAACAGACACAGTCGGTCTCATGGTAAACACAAGCCCTTTCCCTGAGGGCTGTCCCCTTACTCAGAATGCACCACTTAGGTTAGGAGACACAGGTTGCGGACAAGAAAGCTGAGGAAACAAAGGAATAATTCTAGAAAACAGAGGAGGCTTTTAGTACAACTACTGCTCACACACCGTTATGTAGTGGCTGGAGAATCATAGGCAGATTGAATCCCAAACGCTCTGTTTTCATTTGCCACCCCTTTGTTGCTCTGTGTCCTTCTTGAACTGAGAGGCCTAACGGGACACAATACTCCAGACATAGTCTCACTGCAGCAGAGTAGAGTGGGAGAAGAACCTCTCTTGATCTACTAACCACACCTCTTCTAATCCACCACCAGAGCACACTGCTGGCTCAGGGTCATCCTGCAGTCCATCAGGACCCCAGGTCCCATTCTCCTATGCTGCTCTCCAGCAGGTCAGTCCCCAACTTATGCCGGTACCTGGGATTATTCTTGCCCACGTGCAAGACTCTACACTGCCCTTGTTATATTTCATTCAGTTCCTCCCTACCCGACTCTCCAGCCTGTCTAGGTCCCGCTGAACAGCAGCACAGCCCTGTCATGTACCAGCCACTCCTCCCAGCTTTGTGTCACCAGCAAACTTGCTGACAGTGCACGCTATTCCCTCATCCAAGTCGTTATTGAATAGTATTGGTCTCAGTATCGACCCTTGAGGGACAAACTTGTCAGCACTTCAGGCTTTACATGTTGCCTCTGCATAGGCCAAGAGTGGCTGCTGCATTCTCTGTACCACAACGAACACATTCCTTACCAAACTGAAGCGCATTACAGATCGCCACCGTTTTAACTTCGACCTCAAACAGCCTTTCTGTTAGGTCTTTAATGAAGTGGAAAAAACAAGTTATGTTGGACACGGATATTCAGAAGACCCGTACAATGTTTCCGTTTCAACAGAACACGTATCAGCACAAAAGCAATTAATAAGAAGAGAAAAACTCCCCTCAAAACTTCCTATAACGAAGCAACAAAAATAACATTTTCAATTCTTCCTCTGCTAACAACCACAAAATAGATTAGAGTGGCAGGATAGCACTGAACTAGCAGAGCCTGCACTGTCAGTACGCAGCCTAGACTCCTGGAGATTTATTCCAGACATCAAGTTGTTGGACTCGAAACCGTTCCAAAGAAAAGAAATCAAATGAGGGGTTGTCAGTCTGCGGAGAGCAGAGCAGTCAAGTGTCAGAGAGGGTTACTACATGTGCTTGTGGTACAGCCACACATGGACATGCAACAGCCAAAAGGCTGGTATCCCAAAAGCACTGAACACCACTGATTTCTCTTCTTTAGCATTTGAAATCCCTTCCCTGTCTTTCAATCTGCATACGTGTGGTGCTTTAAGAATAACCTCTCCTGAACATCTTGAAAGAATTAGTCTATTGTTGAGGAGATATTCTAATGAGTAAGTTTAAAAACATGGATCAAACATCACGGACTGGATCTTTTTACTGTTATCAGCATAGATCTCTTACATGCTGGTAAAGGAGCTCAGTCCAAAAAGTCTCTTATCCTTCCTTTGGTACATCTAAAAGAATGAGGGCATCCTAAAAACTATCAAGCAGGGTGGAGAGAAGGCACAAACTTTGCTAGCTACATGATACACAAAACTGCACCCTGCTGAACAAAACACATCCAGTCGCACTGATGGAATACTGTTTACACTAATTGGCCGTGACTCATCATGCTGCATCCGTAGACAGTGTGAGTAAGACTGCTTCACAGAACACCATGAAGTGTACTGCGATACTGTTTGCACAATAACCCAGATAAAATAATAAACAGTTTCCAGTTGAAATACCTTGAACAAAACTCTTAACTGGGTAACATGACAACCACACAACTGTGTCGAGCAATCTGCTTTAGACAAATAGCAATGGAAAACAATCTCATGGGCCTCAATGTAAAGCACACGTTATGAGTTAGATGTCAGATTTTTAGGGTTACTTGGCTGGTTTTAGGTTGGACTGGATGATCTTTAAGGTCTTTTCCAGCCTCGTCATGACTGTGAGACTGTGATACTGTTTGCTGCTCTGTGAGGTGACTAATCTCACTCCTTTCCCCTGCTTTACAGGGGTGCAATTACAAAGCAGAGAAAACATCTTTAAGTAGCTATGCTAAAATGAGACCACAGTTCAAATTTCCTCTCTTCTCTCTTGACTTCAAACTTAAAAAAGAATTACAGAAGTGACTTTTCCCCTTCAGTTATGAGGGAACAAGAGATTTGGGTACTGTGAGCACAGAAACTAAAAATCCCAAATTCCAAATCACATTCAAGCACCAAGCCAGACAAACCCCTCTGTTCTCTCCCAGCAGAATGTGAAGCGCAAGGGATTAGATCCCTCTACCTCGTAATTACTTTATGTTTGTGAAGTGGTTTGAAAATGAAAAATGCTCATTACAGAACTCAAGCCTGCAGGGCAATGCTTAACAGCAAATGTATTTCTCCAATACACTAGTTCAGGCACTGTATTGACTACAGGCTGCAGGATATTATTCTAATGTTATCTGAGGGATCACAGTGGCAACAGTTGAAATACCAAGTGCAATCCCAGCTGCAGCATTTTTTCACTGTATTAGAAAAGAGCTTTAAGATGGGGAATTCCACAATGAGGTATACACAGTCCTACAGGGAGTAATGACTACAGATGCTATTTGCATCAGTGTTCTTGCAGCCAGCACCAGGATGATGGATCACAACTGAGACTCCAGACATAGCTAACAGTCACCTTTTTGAAGGGCATGACTCGCTTCATACTGTAATATACTTGTCTGACTTAAATTTGGGACTTCTGAATGTATTATTTAATCAGATATCCTACTTGTGGAAAGGGGCCATAGCTTTGTGGCATTCCAGACACAAGTAACGTACAGTTTATGTCCCCCTCTTCTTCAGCTCCTACTGTACATTTTAGACTTGGCGAGATGACAGCTGTCATAATTAAACGCGTTGAGGGCGATATTAAAAGGCAATTTTTGATTTCCTGTTATAAAGAAGACGGAGAAAATCTGTGTGTTGTACAAAAGGTCAGTGGGAGGGGAGCTGTCGTTGGAGTGTCCTTTTACCATGAAATTACTTATGTTCTTGTACAATGCAGTTCAAAGAATTAAAAGCAGAATTTACCCAAAGACTTCTTTTCAACAGGAAAGAGGTAGTTTGACAGTTGAGACACTCTGACATATGACATTACTTGCAGCTTTGCTGTAACTTTGGAAAAAGAAGCACTTGTCCCAATTTTAACTGAAGTTATAAGCAGGTAGCAAACAAACACGCACGATTTTAAAGTGGATCTTTCCCCACCTTCACTCATTTTCACCCTTTTGGTTAGAGTACAGCAACACAAGCAGCTGTTTTAGCATTCAGCAAATCCAAGTGATGGAATAGAAGGGATAGCAGCAATTTCCAAAAGCAGACCTGCTCCCAGATTAACCAAGAGAATGGATCTGGTTTTGGAGCTTTCTACTCGCTTATCTCACTCCACCTATTTATTTGTAGACACACACCACTAGGGCACAACCCTTAGTTGTCCCAGGCATTGTAGTATTGTTTGTTTGCTTGAACGATGGGGATGAATAGGATAAAATTACATCCATTTATTCATGACACTAGCAACTTAACTGCACTTGGCAGGCAAAAAGTACTATGCAGTAATACATCTGGGTTTCTACAAGCTGCATTTGCCAAGTCATTCTTCCCAGTCCACACAGTCTCAGCATATCATTGACGTTTCAACCAGCAATACGAACACTCTGGAGCAAACGACTATGTTTTGCTTCTATTTACCACCTCAACAGCAGACAGAAACACTTGCCCTGCTTGTTCACATTAGAGCATCTCACTGAGCTGGAACAGCAATGCAATAACACCCTCTTCCGGCAAAGACCCACAAGGAGGGTGAGGAAGAACAGCAGCAGTGGATTTTTTTTCTTTCCTTGCCTCCATTAAATAGCTATACTATGGGGGGAGAAACCCCCACCTCGTTTTTCAGCTAGATAAACTATAGCTGTCACGCTAAAGACACATAATGTATTAAGCATTTGATAATGGGAATTGCAGTTGGGATTGTAGCCAAAAAATTCTGTGTGTCACTTACTGGAGCTGTAAGGAATGGATTAAGGGAGGTCTCAGTCATGGCTAGCAAATGTAGACTGGAAATGGACAAGACCTCATCAACAGCACCCTTAAAATTATAAGGCTCTTCCTTTTTTTAAACAAGTCAGTGTTTGATCAAGTCAGTGATGCCTGTCACTCTATTGATCGAGTTATATTCCGTCTAGTATTGTCCCTGAGCTACAAAAAAATCACCGGGTTTCTATACTCCTTCATATTATCACTACCCCCTGCCACTAACCTGCTGACATGCCAACAATTTTGATGAAAACCACCATCAGAATCGGCAGTTTTGTAACTGCTGTAAACTGTTTTACAAATCCAGTGCCCGCGACAGGTGAAATGTGTGCTTTTCTATCACTTAAAATGCTGAACAGTTAAGAGTTCAGCCTCAGATCCTTCCATTTGCATTCTGCACTACCAATTAATAATTCAGTTCAGAAAAGGCACCAGCTGTGCAGTTTCTTCTCCAGGAAGATCCACAAAGCAGAGCTGGCATCTGTACCAAAGGGAACAATCCACCAAGGGTTGAAAGAAACTCCTTTTAGATTTTTCAGATGTAAAGTAACTCCTGGGCTACACAAAAACTGAAGCAACTCAGACACTTTATTAACTAAAATACTCACCAACAAGGAAGGGGAGAGCAGACGCTCTTCTAGCAGGTGTTTTTGGGGTTTTTTTTAAACAGCAGCAATTAAAAATCAAACAAACTCCAGTTTGTACATTCTGCAGCGACTTTAAAATGCATTTAAATGATGAAGAAATAGCTCTACACACTTACCTCCCTAACAGACAGCTGTGGGGGTAGCGACACAGAAAGGACAAAGTTAGTGAACTGGTAGTCGGCGGCATGAACCTTTTGGCACACCTGTAAGAGCAGGATTTGGATGTAAACCCCACAGCTATGAGTATCTTTTAGAGTATGATTTATTCTAGCATAATCACCATAAATCCATGTAATACACATTCAGGGAGATGCTGATACACAAACCAGAGTAATCCATAACAACTTAATTAACTTTAAGCTTTGTTCTTGTATTAAAAAATAGCTTAAACACATGGAGAAGTCCAAAACATCTGTGTTTTCAGGGAGGAAACTGGGGTTGTTTAGCATAGAGAAAAGGAGGCTGAGGGGAGACCTTACTGCTCTCTACAACTACTTGGAAGGAAGCTGAAGCAAAGATAGAAACAGTCTCTTCTCCCTGGTGGTAGGTGACACTACGACTAGAGGAAATGGTTGCAAGCTGCACCAGGGGAGACAGAGGCTGAGTGTTAGGAAGAGTTGCTTCACCAAAAGGGTTGTCAAACTTTGTAAGAAGCTGCCCAGGGCACTGGTGGAGTCATCATCACTGGAAGGATTTAAAAGTCAGATAGATGTAGTGCTGAGGAACATGGGTTAGGGGAGACCCGGCAGTGCTGGGTCAAAGGTTGGACTTGATGTTCTTAAAGATCTCTTCTGATCACAGATACTCTATATTCTATGTGATTTTTCTATCTGATATTTCAGCTTGTCATGTAAGCACATGTATTGCTTAGGCATGATGCAACACTCATTATACCATGTAATCATAGAATCATAAGAGATTGGAAGGGACCTCGAAAGATCATCCAGTCCAATCCCCCTGCCACAGCAGGATCACCCAGACCAAGTCACACAGGAACACAGCCAGGTGGGTCTGGAACGTCCCCAGAGAAGGAGACTCCACAACCCCCCTGGGCAGCCTGTGCCAGTGCTCCGGGACCCTCCCTGGGAAGAAGGTCCTGCTGATATTGATAGGGAACCTCCTCTGTTCCAGCTGGCACCCAGTGCCCCTTGTCCTGTCACCAGATGCCCTTGAGCAGAGCCTGGCTCCATCCTCCTGACACCCACCCCTCACCTATTTATAGATGTGAACGAGGTCCCCCCTCAGCCTCCTCCTCCTGTTCTCCAAGCTCAAGAGACCCAGCTCCCTCAGCCTTTCCTCATAAGGGAGGTGCTCTCCTTCCTTCATATATTCTCTCCTAACTCATACTTTCTCTGTTTTCTCCAATCTGTGTAAAAACAGGCTCATGCTGTATTAACAACCTGTAGATGAGCTGAGAAGCACAACAGCTGATCCCTCCTCATTTTCTCTTCACACTAAAAAAGGGAAGAGAGGTCACCATTTCAGACGGGTTTTCCTTCTGATCTAAGCAACTGAACGTCAAGTTATCTCCTGAATTCACATAACCATGTTATCTGCTCATCTTTTTCTTAGGGAAATGTGCTCTCCGTGCTCATTCCATTGGACCCGCATGGCTATTTTTCAAAAAAAGTTCCATTATGACAAGACTTGGGTAAAATCTGGCCATGCTAGGAGATCTTATTTCCCCGCTGCACAGGAAGGATGCGGTCAGGGAGCGGTGGAACAGCGCCATCTGCACTTCAAACACTCAGAACAGGTAAATACTTTTGTCTTCTCCCTCTCAAATTGTTTCGCTGCATTGTGTTTCTAACCGTCAGCTCTACGCTGCAGGCACCAACAGACATAGAGAGAAAGACCAAGATCAGGGATGTACCTTTTTAACAAAGTCAGCCTCGCAGAATTCCTGAAGAATTCCCAAACACATATTGCATGATTTCACAGGAGAGTTCTCTACCGCAGTCGCTTCGTCGTTAACCGAAGGAGTCTGGAATGCTCCGTTGTGGTTCAAATCATCAGGCCCTTCTTCTGAGCATTCAAGCCTGATTCTCTTACAGGGTGGATCAGCTACATCAAAACAAACCGTGTCTTCTTTTTCTTGGTTATTTCTCAGAAATTCTCTTAAATCTTTCATCAAATCCTATCACAAACAGAGCAATCATACGGTTGTTGTTTTTCCCTCTTCTCCAGTCAAGTAACAAGCACTTACAAACACAGTTCTAAAAACTATTCCAGTCAATACGCAGTGAATAACGTAGCTAATTAATACATTGAAACTTACACCAAAACACACCGCACAGTTAAAAAGCTCTGAACTGCGTTATCAGAGAAACCAAATTTTGCTAACAGACTTCTTCATCTCCTAAGACAAGCGAAAACATACTACAGATCTGACTGGCAGAAATGCATTTATCACTGGCCCCACTGCTGTTCGATGAAAACAGATCTTTATCACTGCCTTTTTGTCATTTAGATTACACTAGAAATTAATTTCTCCGACTCCATTAAGCCAGATGACTAGGAAGAGACCGGGCAAGTACAGCAGGAGAAGAAATTGAGGATAGAGCTGAGGGTGAAATTTAATACACAGAGGAAGATACTCATACAAGAGAGAAGCCTACAAAAATTAAAGGATATACTGGTGAGGAGAGAGAAGAATTACCTGCCTATCTCTGATTTTAGGAAGGGAGATAGAGGTAAAGCACAGCTCTTAATAAAGATTTATTAAAATCTTAAAAATCTATTAAAATAAAGATGTATTAAAAGGTCTTCAGTAACAAAGACAGCAGTTACCGCGTTGTTGTAACTCATCAGGAAATTATGTAGAGATACAAAAGAATAAAAATTGGCACACAGAATTAATACTTCTCAAACGATTCATAGACCACTGAAAAGTGTAAGGAAGAAAGACATTAAAAATTAACTTTGGACAGTCTAAACTTGGGCAAAGATGAAACAATCAAGACAGAGACCAGAAGATGCAAGCATTGAGATGAGGGATTAGAACAGGTCTACAGAGATGTTTCTTTAGCCTGCACAAGAGAGGTCTCAAAGAAACAGCAGAAGGCCAAAAGCGAGTGAAGGAGTATTGAATAGAAGAGCAAAGGCAGGCAAAACGTGAAGAACACTGAACTGAATGCCAGCACTAAGGTCAGCTACATAGGATGCCTAATAACACTGACTGAAAAGAGAAGAATTTATTGTAAGTCTGTGCTCCACAATCCTACAGTTACACACCCCAGACGAATCTACTGAAAGACGGATGAGGAAAAACACTTGGAGCATAGATGGTTCCTCCTCTGCATCAGCTGCACCGCCCACAGTCCCTTTGCTACTTATTACATTAAAAGAAAAATGAACAGAGGGAACAGCCATAGCTGCTCTACTTCAAAAGTGCTAGAGCCCTGCTGTGCAAAAGGTTACATCCCCCGTTTTCTGGTGGTTAATTCACAACAACTGTTATGTTCTACCATTCTTGTAATTTCTCAAAACCGTACCGTGTAGCAGCAGTCATTTTTCAGAATTCATTTTGCAAAGTGTTTTCCTCTTAGGTAAAGAGACAAGAAAACAACAGCCTTTGCCCCCGAGGTAGTGCAAAGAACACTGCATTCAAATGTTCACCCACTCTAATTAGGAATACAAAGAACAAACCTTGTGTGGATGCCTGTAAAGCGTCTGTGATCCCACACCGCAGAACCTCAAAATACATCGTGGGCAAGTGCCAGTGTTCAGTAACAGCTGAACAATTGGTCTGTCCTTTTCCGTTAATGAAGACATGCTGGATGATTCTATAATTTAAGAAATGAAAGAATGCAAACTGAGAGAAATCACAGTTCAGCAAGAAGGGCCTCACTTAAGCTGCACCATCATTAGAATCAACGGATTCAGTATTCGTTCTCTAGTTAAAGTTTTGGGTATGCACTCATCTTAAACAACAGAACTCGAAGATTAACCCCCAAAGACCACTGACTCGGGGAAAAGCTTCTGTAGAACAACCTGAAGTCAAGAGTTCTGACAAAGGTATTCTCAGCTTTTTATTTATGATCCAGTGCGTTATGTGACACATTATTCTGTGCTGAGTGGAGGAGAGTGGGACTGAGGCACATTACCCAAACATTAAATCGCAATTGTGTCTAAAATTGTGGCAACTGAAGAATCACTGTGTTAAAACCACAGCAGGAAAAAAAAGGCCCAACTCCTTCTAAAAACTAAAAGCAAAGGAAGCCTGTTCTATCCATTAGCCCCTCTGAATTTTTTTATATTTATTTCCCACCTCAAACATCGAGCTCCTGTTTTTGCAAGAGCTCTCATAATACTATTTTTTCCTAAAATATTATAGCTAATTTGGTTTCCTACTGTATCTCTGCCCCGAACAACAGATTAATTTATTTCGCCAAGACTTAATCATAGAACTCTCTACATTTTTGTCCTAATTATGACAAAAAGAGTGTGGTGCTTACCCGTACTGGCTATCTAGGAAATTTCAGGTGGCACGTAAGAACACCACACTTGTTCAGACCAAAGATTCTATTAACCTGCGTCACCCAAAGCAGGGATGAAGAGTTGCCACAGGAGAACGTACACGTGCAGAGCATAGGCTTCTGCCAAGTGCTGTCTGCCTGCAGTCATTTCTTGTTTGGGGGATTCCTTTGCTCTAGTGTGGTTTGCCCGTCTGTAACAACCCAGTGTCTCCTTGAAAGTCTTTTGTCCCTATATCCTTCACCAAGGAATTAACTGCACAACACCTCCTGACAGCTGAGCAGCCTGCTTTCGTTTCGGGCTTAGCTCCTCTAAGCAACGTTTGGGATGCTCCTCGGTATGTATCTGTGTTCTCCATGCCAGCCACCATCTGCTACGTCTCCCGTGGCCTGTCCTGCTCACAAGTACCTAGCAGATCGATCTCACCTACGGAAAACCTTGGCAGCATAGAGAAAGTTACTTAGCTTCTCCTGGATTTGGATTCTTTATCAGAAGCTGTAAAAAACCGAGGGCTCTCTGGAATGAAACATTCTTTTACAAAGAAAGCAACAAAACGAACACACTTTGGGGTGACTTGGCTCGTTTGAGCTACATGAGACTTCAAACACTGCGGCGATAAGGCCTCACCGGCTGAACCAAGGCATTTCAGAAGGAAAACCCACTGAGAAGCCCCTGACCAGACTCTCGATGTCCAGAGCGGGACTGCATGGCTGTGCCGAGCGCCAGCAGACCACTCGCTCCAGCCGCTTCCCCCGCGACCGCAGCCGCCGCGACAGGGCCAGCCAAGGGGCAGCTAAAGCGCCGAGTCCCCCCATCCCACGCCGGGCGGGGGGGCGTCCTGACTGTTCCAGCAGGTACAGCCATTAGAACCGCTGCTGTCCCCCGCGCTTGAGCCGAACTGAACCGGAGGAGGAACGGGCACCACTCAACACCCTCCCCCACAGAACGAGCCTGGGCGAGCTCCAGGCTACCAGCCCCCGTCCCGTCTCGCCCCGCTTCCCGGGGAGCGGCGATCACCTCGCAGCGGCCCTCTCTCCACGCAGGGCTTCTCCCCCCACTCCAGGGGCGGCCGATGGAGCACGCACAGGCCGGAGCAGCGGCGAGCAGAGCGCGTCGATAGGCGTGAAGCCCTGCCCGACCTGCGGCTGGTGAATAGCTCGGCGCTCGCACGTCGCGCCTGCCGATGGGCGGGCGGAGGAGGGCGGTGGGGCAGGCCGCGCCGGGGGCAGAGCGGGCCTTCAGTGGGGCGGACATGGCGTCGCAGCCGCCGCCTCCCAAGCCTTGGGAGAACCGGCGGCTAGCGGGCACTGTGGCACCGGCCTTCCAGTAAGTGCGTGCGCGCCGACCCTGGGTGTCCCCGGCCTGCGAAGGGCCCTTGGGGGTTTGCCCCGTCAAAGCCGCCCCCGCTTCGGGCCTCCCGCCCCGGCCTATGCCCCCTCCCGCCGCGGCGAGCTCAGAGGTCGGGCCCGGGCGGGTAGTACCTCCGCCAGTGATGGGCTAGGCATTGCTGGAGGGGTCTCGTCGGTCTTAGTGGCTCGGCGGGGTTGAATTACCCACTTGGGGTGGTTTGGGGTCGCGCTGCTTCGCTGAGTTGTGCGCTGGCAGGGACTCTTCGGTAGTATGCGCTGCCGGGAGGGAGCAGAGCGAAGATAGCCCTTCCTGAGCTTTACAGAGCTGTGCGTGCGTCTCGGAGCGCAGAAAGTGCGTGTCACCCACAGGGACTGGAAGAGGTTCATGTGTATGCAGTGTCTGTTGTGTTCACCCAGAGTCTGAGCTATTCCAGGCAATCCAGCCTGCTCGTGGAGAAGGATGTTGTACAGAAAGTGTTTGTTCCAGCTCTCTTTTATTCATAAATCATAGAAAGCTTGTCGGTTGAAGATCAGACTCGTTTGGTGCTAGTGATCGCAATCAGACCAAGCTTAAACTGTGCAAAAGGTTAGCATGAGAGGAAACATTCAGGAGAAGGAAGAGAATGAAATGCATGAGTAAAACCTTTGCTATTTTTACTGCAAGAGAATGCTTGCTTTGCAAGAAATCTGGTGTCAGTTTGTCTTGGTGGGGTTCTCTAGCTCATTTGAATTTCCTTCAGGCTTAGAGTGAGGGGCGCTAAATTGACTATTGGGGAGGGGAATGTAGTGTGACTTAAAAAGTTACAGGCCTTCTGTTTTCTGAGATAATTATTTTCTTTATGTTTTTAACTGCTAAGAGAGTTAAAGTCTATGATCAGAACTGCAAATAGTGTAGAGATAGTTTTGTTTGCTTTGGAAACCTGTGAGTTTTATGGAGAGGACATTGTTCCCCAACTTGTGCAGAAGAGGTATGGCAAGCACGCTCCACAGTGAACGCGGTGCATAAAGAAACAGCTCTGTAGCAATTACAATTTGAATTGTCTTTCTCTGGTTTTTTTTGCTTTGTTTTGTTTTTATGCAAATGTAATGGACTACCCGAGTGTGAAGTCATGGCATGAGGCAATAAACATAGGAAATTATCCAGATGTTTGATATTTAGGATGATAATGTGTTTTACTTTTTAAGGAAACAAAAAAGTTGGACAGCTGCTTCATCGAATTCAACACCAGTCTAGTACTTGTAGAGTCTTATTACAAAAGGCATGGACAAAAATACTTTTGGGTATACAAAAGAGTAAAAGTTTACCAAGTTCAAAGAAAATCATTGACACTTCCTGTCCACAGCTAATAGTAATAGGTCCAATCCCTTGATATGCTGCGTAGAAGTTTGGGTAGAGGGTGAAATCGGGGAACCCAGACATTTTGCGTGTGTTGTATAATTATTTGGATTCTCAGTTGGGTTAGACCACCCTTATCTGTATGGGTGGATTGAAAGGAGCTGTCAGACCTTCCTGCTATATCTTTGGCTCATTGGATTGAAGAGATAAGAACAAGTATTAAAAACAAAGCTTTGGGATTGAAAAGTTCATAAATATTCTTAATGATGCAGGCAAGAGACTTTTCTGTGTAGAAAAATGGCCTGGGTGTTCTAGCATCAGGTTTAGTGGATGCAGATGTAGCATTTCATGCTTGCTTAGTGCAGTAGACTGAGGGTTTGCCATGTCTGGGTTTCATATATGCTGTGGTTCCACATTTACGCTGAAGATCTGGTTTTTTCCTCCTGAAGGACCTGTTTTGATGAAAACTGATGAAATGTTTTATTTTTCTGAAACATTTTGCGATATACTGAGTAGGTTCCATAGTATATTCCACATCCTAGCCCTACTGAAGCTCGCTATCCTATTTATGTAGTTATCCAACAACTGAGGAAATGAAAATGCAAAACTTAAGTACTAATCTTGCTTGTCTGGATTTGTTTAGGTCTCCTGATTTGGGTGACAACCTGCTGACCAGACCTGGACAACCCGCAGTTGCCCGAATACCTCCACCTATTTTGCCAAGGCCGTCACAGCAAGCAGGAAGCAGTAGTCTGAGCACTTTCAGGCCAGCATATAGTAGTTCTTTTTCTCCAAGCTATGGTTCATATGGCACCTCTTTTTATGGTAGTTATAGTCCTTACAGTTACGGATATGGTGGTTTGGGTTATAACCGCTTTCGTGCAGATGATATTCCTCCCAGCAGGTTTGTTCAGCAGGCTGAAGAGAGCAGCAGAGGTGCATTCCAGTCCATTGAAAGTATTGTGCATGCCTTTGCCTCAGTCAGCATGATGATGGATGCTACCTTTTCAGCTGTGTACAACAGTTTCAGAGCTGTGTTGGATGTAGCCAATCACTTCTCCCGCCTCAAAGTACACTTCACAAAGGTGTTTTCAGCTTTTGCTTTAGTGAGAACTATAAAATACCTTTACCGGCGGCTGCAACGGTTACTAGGTCTGCGGAAGAACTGTGAGAATGAGGATTTGTGGGCTGAAAGTGAGGGGACAGTAGCTCGCATCGGCCTTGACGACAAGGCGGCTAACTCTGCAAAATCCTGGCCCATTTTCTTGTTCTTTGCTGTCATAATGGGAGGTCCCTATCTGATTTGGAAACTTCTTTCTACGTACAGCGATGAAGAAACAGGTAAAGATGATCTTGCAGCACGAGAGAAGTGCAGCCTGTGTTACTCGTTTTGTTATCATATATGATGGTTAATCTTATGCTAGAGTACTGGAAGGGAACGGGTACAGGGTACAGTACTCAATTTTAGGTATGTGGACAGGTAACAGCACGTTTAAGTAGCCTGTTGTTGAGTTAGGATGCAGTTTCATGGTGAGCTTTGTGATTCCAAACTCATGGTTTCTCTTTCCTTAGATGAGGCAGTTGGGGTGGAGGGAAAAGCAGTGGTTGGGTTGACTTCCCCTGCTGTGCACTGTTACACCAGTTAGTTCTCTGTTGGAAAAAATTTAGCAAGAAAGTTAATATGTTTTCTTAATTTTTGTTTGAAAACCTCTACCAGAGATTATAATTCAGAGCAGATAAACTTTCTGATTTCTGTTTGCAAACAGTGTCTAGTAACTGGGCGAGTGGAGAAGATGATCATGTAGTTGGAAGAGCAGAATATGATTTCAATGCTCTCTCGGAAGAAGAAATTTCTTTCCGTGCTGGTGACATGCTAAAATTAGCACCTAAAGGTAAACTTTTAATTTTTTATTTATTTTCTCATCCCATGTGAAGGGAGTCATACTGCTGAAATTGAAAGCAAAAAACTAAATCACCAAACTCCTTATCCACAGTGACTTTTATTTTTATTCTCCATAAGTTATCGACTAGTCTTGTTCTGTTTGCCTAAGTTATGAAACATCCTGAACTTACTTAGGGAGTGCTTTGTGGTTACCCATGTGGTTACCTTATCTTCTCATGTGCTGCACAATTGGTATTTGCAGTATGCTGCTGTCACTGACTGCAAAACAACAATGGGTTCCAGCTGGAACAGAGGAGGTTCCCTCTCAATCTCAGCAGGACCTTCTTCCCAGAGAGGGTCCCAGAGCACTGGCACAGGCTGCCCAGGGAGGTTGTGGAGTCTCCATCTCTGGAGATGTTCCAGACCCACCTGGATGTGTTCCTGTGCAACTTGGTCTAGGTGATCCTGCCGTGGCAGAGGGATTGGACTAGATCTTTTGAGGTCCCTTCTGATCCCTAATGGTTCTATGATTCTTTAAAGCTTGGGCTCATCTCAGCATTGCAGATCCTAGTGCTATTTTCTCTGCACAGTGAGCTCTTGTATCATCTACATTGTGTTGGATTTATGCCTCAACCACAAGATATTTGGATTTTTTTTGCAATTTAATGTGTTTGTATTTTCTTTGTAGAACAACAGCCCAAAATCCGTGGTTGGCTTTTGGCTAGTTATGATGGCCAAACAACAGGACTTGTGCCAGCTAATTACATCAAAATCCTGGGTAAAAGAAGAGGTAGGAAAACAGTGGACCTGGAAAAGATCACAGAGCAACAACCCGCCTTTACCAGCACGTCTGTTAGAGGATCCACTGCTACTGTCACTTTAGAGGAGCAAGAAGCTGCTTTTGATGCTGCTTTTGCTGGAAGTCAGAAATCTTCTGTTACATCTGACTCTACTGTGGTTAGTGGAGAGAAACAGGAACTCTAATACACTTTCATCGACAAAGGAACTGAACTGTGCTTTATTGATGAAACAGTAGGATTTGTTGAAAATCTCTGTTGTAGTGGAACACTGATGGGTCTGTACCAGTTATCGCTGCTACTGACTGGGGAAGGGATGGAGAAATGATTGCTCTGTTATTTTTGACTCGCCTAAGGCTGTACATTAGTGATTCTGCCCAACTGCCTGGCAGCAGCTCCAAGATCTTAAGATGAGAATTGAGGTAATTAGAACAAAGCACAAAACCAGAAAGGGGACTGATGGCCTGTTCTTGTTGAGACATTGTTAGTAAAATCTTGAGATAAACATCCGGCCTTCACTGGAATGGTGGCTTGACAAGAGGCTTCTCCAACAGATGGACAAAGGGAAGATAGATTTCTGTAAGATGTCCTACAAAACCGGATGCTGAGGACCATAAAATAGTAACAGTGTGTTGTTCCCACCTGAAAGCAGGGAGAATTCCAAGAGGTGTAGGTGACAATTCCTAGAATTTCTAAGTTGCTTGACTTATTTTTATTTCCTTAGGGTTAGGGCTTCTATCATAAAGACCTTGGCCTTTATAAAAATGGGATATGTGAGAAAGGGAGGAGAAATACAGTTTACAAAGGACAGTGTGTGAGGCTTCTAAACAGAACATTAGAATGAAGAGTATCCTGCAGTCAGGCACTTCGCAGCACACTTACTGTCGCCGCCTTCTGTGGTAACCTTTATGTCATTCCTCAAGTTTTGTATTAGAATCTATCAGTGATCCATGGGCTGCCGTCTGCATCTCCACTTACAAAGAACCAGTGAAGAACAGAAATTGATGTTAGTGCAGTAGGAAAGCACTAGGCTGGGGGAAGATTAAAGTAATCGGAGTGGGAAAGAAACTTTTCTTGCTTAATTGTCTCTGTTACCCAAGGTCTTGAGTTCACTCTTTGTGCTGCCTTTCAGGTGGTAAATTTTGCATCTGCCCATAAAATTTGAGGACTCCGGTTTATCAAAAGCCGTAGAAACTAAATACTTTGAACAATCAGGTATTTAGTATTTTTATCGTATTGATGTCTGAGAATTCTGTATTGAAATCCAGCTGGGTTTTTTTTAATGAAACAAAGATAATGAAAACTTCTTTCCTTTTAGTATATATGCACAACATGTTGAGCTTCTGAATGTTAGAGCAGTGGAGAAAACAACTAAAGCTTATTTAATCATTAGTATACTTGTGGTTCTTATTTTAAAGTTACTCATTATTGCAAGTAGGGCATGTGCCTTTGTTTAATTGATCCAGTCGTTCCAGTCTGACGGTTCTACAGAGATCTTCAACACCCATCATGTCTTAGCAAAGCTTTCCATGTTTATACTTTGACTGCGTTTGCTGGCCGCACGTTCTTGTGTTCACCACAACACAACTGTGACAAGCAAAATTGAACTGAGCACAGTTCTATTGAGGAAGAGTGGATAAAAAGATATAAGCCGGAATTTTGGATTATAGAGTAATCTCTGAATGCCTGTTGGTGATAATTAGAGTAAGAATTTAAGTGGTTGCCCGCAGGCTCTGGAACATGGTGTGAAGAACCTTTCTTACTAGGTTGTTATATCTTGAAGTGCAGAGGAAAAGGAAAGAGGAGTTAAAGGGCAAATGAGAAACTTGAAACTAGGTTTAAAACAGCACGCGTTCCTGAGAAATCTCCCTGTGTACCAGGGCATTGAAGAAAATTAGCTATATTTGGAAAGGACATCTGTTGTTGAAATAAAAATAGCAGACAATCCTGAAATATAAAATACAGAGAGGGGAACAAGGAGGGAAGGGGGTATCACGTATACAGTTCTGCTTACATGTGTATTCCTGCAGGGAGTTAATTCACTGCGAGATAGAATTAATGGACTGTTGGCCTGTCTTGTATCGGTGACAGATTTCAATCAGAGGAGGCTTCTTTTAAATAAATGAACAAATAAACCCCAAACATTCTGTAGCATATCAGTTCAAGTAAGTAGACTTCTATTTTCCTACTCAAGACAAGTTGGGAAGACGGTACCATGATGTTTGTTGGCCTGTTTAAGTCTTAATTTAAATTTTTAGGAAGATGAGTTTAATTTCACTTTCAGGTCATACTATTTTAGAAACAATTCTTTTGGCAAGAAGATATTTTTAATAACGTAACTGACTTGTCTTTATGGTGGTCTGACTTAGTCTGCCAGTTGTCATGATGGTATCTGCTAAATCTTGACAAGAGTTTTCATTGTTTCCATCTTTTCACTAGTTTAATGGGAAAAGAAGGCTCTGAGGGAATGAAATTAACTCAATTAATTGTACTGATTGCAGAAGGGTATTAAAATTGAAGCAAAATATGTACTATGCTTTAAAATAGTGATTTATTTTTTTTAATGCATAAATTAGCATCAGGAAAAAAAGTCTTACGCTTTCATTGTCTGTGTTTCTGCCCATATGTCAGGCTGCAGAAAAAACATCTTTGTTTCTGATGATGAAAAAAGAGAGGCTGGGTGATGGGCTCCTCAAGGTGAGAAGAGTAAAAGGAGCATGTCTGGCTGCATCAGCAGTGGGTAAAAGAGATCAGAAAAGAAATGCCATTAAAATGCTACTCGACCTAGGTTTCAGGCAAGTGTCGCCTATCTTAAGGCCTGTACGTACTAAGTTACCTTTATCTAATTCATTGAAACTATCTTTATACCTGAGTCAGACCTAGAAGTCTGTAACAGACCTACAAAATTTATTTATATAAAGCTTCAGTTTAATCTGACTTTAATCTTCCTGTTCAGTATACCAGCCACTGTGTGCCGGAATACTACCTGAACCAAGGACAGATGCCAGTCTGGACTGGTTAGCTGGGCTCTGCTGGTGTGTCAGCATGCACAGTCAGAGCATTGTTCAGGTGTCTGAGTCATAAATTGAAAATACTCTTCTTTGTCTAGTAAAACTTCATAAAACTGTCTCCTGCACAGGTTTACAGTCTCTTCCTTCTGTGCAACTAGACTGCACCTGAGCTAGTAGGATTGTTTGAACTTATTTGGCGTTTGGTGAGATTTGCTATGAAGGCAAACACGAAAAATCTACAGTTTAATAGAAATCTTTATCCCCTTGCAATGAAAATGGTTTAGAATGAAACTCAGAAACCAGCACTGAATTTATTGACGTGCCATTGTAGATTTGAAACAGGTTTGAGATGGTAACTGCCTCCTGGGGTCACAGTGGCCATACCAAACCCAGCCTTTCAGAAGCTGGATAATCTCTCCTCTAGGCAAACATACTCGTATAACCAGTCTAACTGGTAAATGATGTCAGTGTGAGGTGCCTGGATCAATCTCATCTACAGTTTTTAATGATGCTTTGAGATGCTTGAGCTTCCTAAATTTTACAACTTTTCTGTGGTGGTGTTTGTTTTGCATTCTTTGTCCCATCTGTGTTACTCCAGAATAATGACTATGATTATCCCAGTGATGCTAGCCAAGGAAGACTAGAAATGGTAGAACATAGTGCAGTGGGATTTAGCTGGAGGCTAAATTATTACAAGGATTATTCTGAGTTGCATATGGGAGATTGAAACTGGGCTGATCCGAGTGATATCATTTAAAAACATGTGGAAGGTGTGGTAGTAGATGAAGGAAACAACTCAGCCCTGGACAAAATGGCAGGCTTGGGACCACCTGACTCTTTGTGGCTTAACTTGGTTTGGAGGAGGGGAGACCTGGAGGTCTCCAGTGCACAGAGTGTGTTGTGTGACCAGATCTGAGTTAGCCGTTCTGTTATACTTCTGCAAGGGACTATTCATTGCTGCTGGAAACCTGGGAACACCTTCAGTTTGGGTTCCTCAGCTCTGCGTCTTTCTGCAGTGCAGCGTGGGCTTTGCCAGACTGTTTTAGCATGCATTCTTAGTACGTGTACAGCATCAGACTAATCCCTGTGTCTGACTTGTCCCACGTCCCAGGCTTTTCCCCACACAGCCCCTTTCATAGAATCTTAGAATGTATTGTACTGGAAGTGACCTCCAAAGGTCATTAGTCCAGCTTCCCTACAACAAGCAGGGACATCTCTAACTAGAACAGATTGCTCTGTGCCCCGTCAAGCCTGACCTTGAATGTCTCCAGGGACGGGGCCTCCACCACCTCTCTAAGCAACTTTTTCCAGTGATGCCCCACCTTCAGATTAACCAACTTTTTCCTCATGTCCAGCCTCAATCTGCCTTTTTTCAGTTTAAAATGATTCCCCTTTGTCCTACTGTTGTATGTCCCTGTGAACAGTTCTTCCTTGGCTTTTGTACAGGCACCTTTCAGGAATTAGAAGGTTACTATAAGGTTCCCCTGGAGCCTTCCCCTCTCCAGGCTGAACAACCCTGACGCTGCCAGCCTGTCTCCATCAGAGAGGTGCTCCAGCCCTGAGACCATTTTCATGCTCTCCTCTGGACCTCCTCCAACAGCTCCACATCCTTGTTTTGGAGGCTCCAGAACTGCAGGCACACACCTCCAGGTGAGGTCTCAGCAGAGGGGCAGAGCGCCCTTCTCCATGTACTGGTCACACGTATTCTGATGCAGTCCAGGGTGCAGCCCGTGCCTGTGCGGAGGCCAGGCTGCGTCACTGCTTCGTGATGACACCGGTGCGTTGTCTGACGTCACGGCTGCGTAACCCCCGCCGCCAGCCTCTCCGCGTTGCGCTAGGC
>VZRI01001294.1:99341-163084 GCA_013397515.1 Upupa epops | reverse complement strand
CCCGCCCCGCCCGCCCCCCCCCCCCCCCCCCCTCGCCGTCCTATTGGCTCTCCCCTGCGAGAGGAGGCGGGGCTTCTTCGCCCGCGCGGCGCCGATTGGCGGCCGCCGCCGTCCCCTCACGGTGCTTCCCCATAGTCGAGCGGGTGGGACCGGGAGGTGCCGGCGTGTGCGGGGCTGTGTCCGGCTCCCGCGCTTCGGGCGGGCGGGGCCCGCTGTCGGGATCGACCCCGTGCGGCTCCGCTGAGGGACCCGCAGGGAAACGGCCGCACCCGGGCTCCGCTGCGCTCGGCTCCTGTGTGCGCGCCGCCGCGCCGTCCCGCTGCTGTTGCCGCCTGCCAGGAGGAGCTGCCCATGCCCGTCCTGGTTCTCCTTGCCCAGCGCCCGCTGAGCCCTCGCCTGGGAGCTCGCCAGGTAACCCCTGCGCTGCCTCGGGGAGCATCCAGCCCTGCCGAGAGTTTCCCTTGGTTCCTCGGAGGTGCCCGGTGCTGAGGGCGGGTCCCGCCAGGGCGGTCTGGCGTGAGCAGGCTGCTGACGCTTGTAGCGTCCTGTTCCCAAACCTGCCGTTACTTCTTTTCGATTTACCGTCGTTTTTATCTTCGACTCGAGTGAGTGCAAGCCGCACTCAGTGTTATTTCGCTCCCTCGCCTCGTTTCGCCCCATCACTTTGTTGCATTTAAAGGTTCTGCATGAAACCTCACGCCCATCCTACCATCTTCACCTTCCTGCGGGCTGTGCACGAGCAGGAAGATGGTAATTCTTAATTTTTACATTAATTCTTTGCTTTAAGTAAATAAACATTTAACAAAAAGAGGTGATGAACTTCCATAATGTAAAACAGCTTCCTGCTTAATTTACTCCTTATTTGAATCATATGTTTCTTATGAAATATTAAAGTGCTGGGAGGCATTCCCATTGTCACATATCGTTCTACCGAATGAGTTGTCACAATTAAATAATGCTTTCTTCAATTTACCTCAGCGGAGGAAAGGGTTAACTTAACATACCTGCGATAACACCCTGGAGAGAATCTGTAGCATTTGCCTTCTTTCTCTTAACAAAGTGATTGATTATGGGTTTAATGTTGCTCTGCTTACAAAGAATACCGTTCCTGCCTGAGACAGACGCTGGCGTTTGTCTGTAACTGCCCTTCTGACAAGACTTCCTAAAGGACAGAACAGTAGATGTAAAATATGTGTAAAACCACAAGGAGTCCCGTGCTCTTGGCAGACTAGAAATGAAAGGACTTGAGCTTCTGTGTGTTTGACATTAAGTGTGCTCTTTTGTTTATCTTTGCAGCACTGGCATATATAAAACCTTTTTAAAGAGCAGAATACACAAATAAAAAAACGATGTGAGGAGTAGAGCTCTATCCTTATGAGAGGCATGTTCATAATCTCTGAGCATTTGTATGATTACATTTTATAGTCTTGTCATCTTTTTGTGGTTGAGCCGCTTTATGGTCCACAGTGCTGATGTGTTTGCTCGTTACCAGCAAAGTACTCAATTTTTTACCCTTTATCTTATAGATTCTATTTCAGAATAACTTTTTTCTCTCTGATTAGCCAGTGTACTTAGAATTACTCATGATGTATGAAATACTGACATAGTTTATAATTTTACTTTATGCTGCAAACCCAGAGGATTCTAAAACTCTGTCATTTACTTATCTTACTCAAACATGTTGATAAAAAACAGCTTTGGTGTTTGCACAGGAAGTCAGCTTTCTATTTTATAACACTCAAACTTGCCACTGCTGCTGACCTGTTCTGGCCCAGTTATTTCTTTTTGCAAGAGCAGATGTGTTGGATATTCAGTGGCTCAGATATAATTGGCACTGACATCTGTCTGTACGCAGACAGCAAGACTTCTTAACTTTAGAATGACTGTAGTAACACTGCTGGATAGTACTGCTAGAGTGAGGACTAAGGATTCCGTGACTGCAGCGACTTATCTGCCTTTACCTCTCAGTGGTATCTAATGTAGTTGGCAAGTTTAGGCTTGAATTATCTGTAAAGGACTTTTGTCCTTTAAACCTGCCTATTTGTCACTTTTGCAAAATATTTCATTTGGGTAGAATTGCTTATTCTACATGACTTGTCTTCTGTGTTTTGTTTAGTGGATGTTTGGATTTATTTTTAAACTCTCATGAAACAAGAATTTTCCTGGAGGATTCTGTGGTTTTTCTTTGTGATGGTTTCATTTAGTTGCTCTTTTGAGAGGATGAAACCTTACAGCTGCTGTTGTGAGTTCCGTTTCTACCAACAAATCAAACCAAAACAAAAGTGCTAGAATAGCTTCTACAGTCATGAAAGAGGGTGTTGGCACCAGGAAATCTGCAAGCTCAGGAGTTGCTGACAAAGAAAAGGATATGGCATGGCCTATTCTGATTTGAGCACTTTTTCCCAGGCCAGGTGGCCTACTCTTAGGGAAGGGCTAGTGATAAAATCTGGCCTAAACCCTGTGCTTATACAAAGCCTGTGATGCTGGAGAATGCTGCTAGATAACACTCAGTTACGCTGAGCCTTTATTTGAAAGATTAAACTTGTATTTGCTATCATAATTTTTTGTTTGTAGAAACTACAGTTTATAAATTTATCACTGGCAATCTAAAGGACTATATATTGCAAATCAATAAACTGATATTTGTGTATGTGACTTCTTAAAAGCAGTTGCACTCAGAGCAAACAGGCTGTTTGTGAATCTGGCTTCAGCTTATAGTCAAAATTAGGGTTAATGAAGATTTCTGCACTTTGGCTTGCTTAATAAAAGCAGCTGGACTTACAGCAAACAGGCTGCTCTTGCTTCTGGTGCCTGGCTTACAGTCACTAAAACACCACAGAGAGCAATGTGAAAGTGTACTATACTTACAGGAACAAGTGTTTGGTTAAATCTCCTACCATCTAAGTATCTCTTCTCTGAAATTCTCTACAATATTTACTTCATAAGCTATTTTTTCCCCTGTCATTTATAAATTCTGTTGATTATGAGATATGTCTGTGGTTCATTGGAAATGGTCCAAAGTGCTTCCCAAATATGAGTCCTTACTAAGCTCTTTGGCTGTTACTTACTTCAGTATGATTGTCTTGATGAATGCCTTCAGTTTCCTTGCAGTATATGCTAAAACAGTACTTGCAACTTTTACTGTGTTTATTTTGGACACCCACCCCCCAAAAAAAAGCTAAGTATTAACACCTTTTTCAAATAAGAATAAGACCTGCATTTTTTAAGATGATCACTACTGTCCTTGTACGTGCTTTGTTCTGTTCAACCTGAAGTTAAAGGAACAAGGTGTTTTGGCCCTGATAATCCCACCTAACCAGGAGTTGAGTGCTTTAACAGACAGGTCTTCAGGATGAGAGCTGAAAGGCATCCAGGTGTTGTGTGTCCTGGCTCTAAAGTGATGTCAATAGCCTTTAAAGTCATTAAGGTTGGAAGAGACCTCCAAGATCACTACATCCAACCTTCAGTCCAACACCACCATGCCCACTAAACCATGTTTCCTAGTGCCTTATCTGGGTTGGGTCCAATACACTCAGTCAGGTGTGTAAAACAAATAGGCAGAGCAGAGAACAAAGCCAAACAATAGAAAAAAGCTTGTGAAAGCATGACTGTACTTGAAGGTAAGTCTGTTTAAATTAAAATGGGCCTCTGCAGCTTGGGCTGTTCATTCTGAGATTGTGCGAGTGTTTAATTGTTCAGGGTGGGTAGTGCCTGCTGCTGTTGAGTTGGTTCTGCTTCTCCACACACCAGGGTTTTGAGGGTGCAGACATGCATATGTGAATTTTATCAAATAATTACTCCTTGACTGTAATGCTGTGGTAAACATTTCCCACAGTAATTTATAGAGTTGCTGCAGTTAAGGTAGATCAAGCTTTAGTAAGGCATGCGTGAGACTTGCTAATAACCCTTTCTCTTCTAGGCCTAAGTAGCCAAAGATGAGTCGTGGGTTTTCAGAAAACAACAACTTTCCTTATGACAACAATCAAATGGTTTTGGATATGATCCTGTGTTCCCTAATCAGTGTTCCTCAGCCTATCAACTGGGACAGCGTGGCAAGACTAGTTCCAGGATATACATCCAAAGAGGTGAATTCACTAATACAAGAGCTTGTCTACTTTAAGCAGTATGTTATAAAGAAGAGAACATCTTTGAGGGTGGGAGGGAAATTGCAATTTAAGGATTTTTTTTCCTGAAGTAATTTATACCTAAAGTATTGAATATGTTAAATGAGTACATTGAAGTGTTTGGTTTTTTAAAGGCTGAATATTGAAGTTACAGCATGTACTCTGTATTTTATTTCTTTAGAATTGACATACAATAAAGAAAATACTGGAAAGTAAAAGTTTAAAAGTGGAATAAGGACTGTTAGATGTACTGAAGTATTTAGAATTGCATAGCTGAGATTTTCATGGACAGGGTGGTAGTGTCCACAAACCTTCTGCAGGCTCTAGAATACTTACTAGCAAACCCTGTAACTTTCTATACTTGTCATTACTATTCCAAGGAAGTACAAGTTACAGAGAGGAAAATGTCTTTTTGCCCTTGTGATTCTGCAAAGCTCTCACCATGACTTTCCCTTTTGAAGATTTGGCTTAAAGTCACAGAGTGTAAGGAGATAAAGATTGAAGCAGGTTCTTTATTACTTTTTCTAGAATAATTATGGGAAGTCTTGCTTATTTGCTGTATATTTGTACTTTCCTGACACCACTAACTAAATAGGAAGCATTGTAAGTTTAAAAACAATAACTGTTAACTGTTTGCAATATCCACATCAAATTATAGTTTTTAAAAAGGTTCTGACTGATGCTGCTTTATTGTCCTCTCTTCTGATATTATCTAATCTTCTGACAGTGTGCAAAAAGGTTTGATGAACTAAAAAACAGTGGAAATTCTCCTGTTGAAAACCACTATAATCCCTTAATGGCTGCTGGTGGGAGTCCTGTGGAAACTTTAGCTACGTACATCAAATCGTCTTTGCTCGATACACAAACAGAGTCTCAGGAGCCTGCTGTTGGGCAGGATTCCATTACTATATCTGGTATGTTTTTAGTCATTCTGAATATATGTACTTTGATCATAATTGCTATGTGCATGCTTTTTTATTCTGAGCTGGAAGTCCACCCAGGAATGGTTGGTCAGCTTTGAAAAGTAAATATAGTGCATGCAGGAAGTCACTTTTGGTTGATTTACCTTAAGAATGTGTAGCTTTGGGTATTTTCAGTAGCTTGTCTTAAAATAAATCCTTATGGGTAAAGCCTCTGTTCGGGATTTTTGGTGAAGTGAGGATTATTCTGTTTTGTATCCACAGTATTGTGCTGTTAAAACTGCAGGCATTGTAATTTAATTTATCTGTGTTATAGGAAAAAACGCAAAATGTTGTGTAGAGAAGCTGAGAAGGTGATCCTTTGGGGTTAGACCCTTCTGTCTCGGCTGCAAACCTCGTGTTTGCTATGCTGTTCATTGGCAGGGTGACTACTTCTTGATGTAAGGCAGTCTTGCAATGGCATAGTTGTTTAGTCAATCCCGTATCCCAGTAATAATGTAACAAAAGAGGACCAGTCCTAATAGTTCTATTTCAATCACAGTACGATTAAGTACTTCTCCTGTAAGAAGCTGTAATAACTGTGTGATAGTTAATCTCCGATTTTCATTGTAGAATGAGATACAAGACTTGGTAAATGTGGTGCAGGAGAAATTTGCTTCGGTAATGACTAAACAATTTCTGTGTTAAAAATTGAGATGGTGAATTTTTCAGACAAAATGTTCTCTGTTACAATGCTCTCACAGTGACTGTGTCACTGTTATCTTTGCAGAAGAAAAACAGCTCTTTGCATCTTTGCTGGAGAATGAGTTAAATGTTTTTAATAACTCTAATCAAGAGATGCTATTTTAAAACTATTTGGAGTGTCTAGACTGAAAATGCTTCAAATCAGCTTTTAATTATGTATTTTTATGTGTATGATGTGGGCTTAATGCTTCTTACACCTACAGGTGGCTACTTAGAAGTCTAATAGCTTCCCAGGAGGCAGTTAATAAGCTAACTTTGCTCACAGAACTCTTTAGATACTTAGTCCATGTGAGTCAATGTGATCAAGTAACCTAATATTTCCTGTGACTAGATCCTAGCCTAAGATTTTTAAATAAATAGCTTCCCCTGTTTATATGTAATTTGTTGATATGAAATTAGCAATCAGACTAAATTAATTTTGAGCTGTACTCTGGTTTTGGCAGAATTATAAAAGCTAATTTCTTACCTGCTAATCATAAGTCAAACTGATAAGTCACTCCCAAAGTGTCACTAGGGTCTGTCTAGTGAATCTTCCCTTTTTATTGACTGTCTTCCCTCTATTAAGACTGTACCAAGGCTTAACTATGCTAGTTCTAAAGCTGTATCTTTGGAGGAAGTTCTGCTGCTTCTAGTGTAATGACTTTGCTTTTCCTGAAGGGTGTAAATTCTGTGTGCTGAACTGTACAGAGCTTCCAGCATGATTTTGGTTTCAGTCTGCTATAGTTACTGAGATGAAGAAATCTATATTAGTCTTATTCCAAAGAGTACAGACTCTTACATTACGTCAGAGGGAGATGTTGTTTCTGGAACTCTCCATAGAAATCTGAGTGTAGGGAGTAATCATGGAAAATCATGACCTTATGGAGTTTTGTCAGTGGAAGACAGATATGTGCCCCTCTATTACTTAAGAAAAATAATTGTGTTTCTGATTTATAAGCAAGATTATTGAATTTCAGATTGCAGTGATCTATTTATCACAGTTAGAAGAGATATTAAATGTTTGAGTGACTTCTGTGCCGCTTTGAAAGCCACTTATTTTCAAAGATAACACATTATGGGTAAGAAGTCGTTAGCCTCAAATTTGTTATGTCCTGGTAGCAAAGCTTCCTGAAAACAAGTGTGAATGTGACGGAGTTTCATGGCCCACATCCCACACAGCAGACAAAGAGATCTAAAGCAATGGACTGAACTCCAAGAAGGAAGTGCTGAAGACTCTACATAGAATCTTACTGCTCTCTATTGAAGTAGAGCTATTCTGGGTTTGCAGCCAAGCGTCGGAGCAATGCAGCAATGCTGTCTGAGTTTCCAGTATGCAGCATTCAAAGCAGGAATTTGAACTGGCGCTTCATACGGTAGTATCTTTGTTGTTAGTTGTGTAATGTTGCGTCACCATGAGAACTGCACTTCACTTGGGTTTGTAGGATGCTGAAAAGCAAAATGTTAGGCGTTTTTGTTCTAATGCAGCCTTTTTTCCCCTTACATTTAAGGAAGGCCCAGCACAACCTCCCCAAGGAGTTGTTCCTCAGACTCTGAAAAAGGTCCTGTGCATAAAGGTGGAGAAAGCACTGACGAAAGCCAGGGGTAAGCAGATCTTTTAATATTTGTTATCCAGAGGATTATAGAATTGATAGAAAGATGTCTAAATTGCTTATTCTTTGGAAACGCTTTGGAACATCCTAATAAGTGCTTTAAGAAATTTTGCAACCTTACATTGCCACAGAAATACCAAGGGTTAGTTTGGGAAAGTCTTATGTGCAGTAGGGATAGCTTATTTATAAATCCGTCCATAGCGTTCTGGTTGATTGGTTGCTCCTGTGATGAGAACGGTAAATGCAATTTGATTTTTAAAAAGAATGAAAACTCATTGACTTTTAATAACATTATAATACAAAAAAATCTATGAATGTAGGTTTGTCCTATGTAAAACAGGAAAAGAAAGCTGCAAATGAAAAGTGCAAATTATTTCTTCTGAATTCAAATTGCCACCTGTGTTGCTGTTGTCTGTACTATTACATCCCTGTTTTCTGTAGTATACAAGTACACTCAGAATAATGTGTGTGTTTGACACCTAACAGTAACCGTCTTTCTCTAGAGGCAGCATTCACTGACTCTAGCTTTGGACTTTTTCTTAGGAACACATTTTAAAATACAATAAAACAATTTACATTGCCACAGATGAAAATTGCTGTTGTGTGCTCATACTGTACCTGGTGCCTCAGTAACTTAAAATACAGGCAGATGCTTATGCCTAAAGAGAGTTACAAAGGGAGAACAAATAAGTTCTTTATGTAATTCAAGTGGTCATTGGATCATAAAATCATTTAGATTGGAAAAGACCTTTTAAGATCATTGAATCCAACCATTATATATATATATATACCCATATATATATTTAGTATTATGTAACAAACTGGTTAGAAAATGGGAGACAGGAGCTAAATAGTTTTTTTCTTTCAGTCTCTTAATATTTCAAGGTATTGCTTGTGTGTTAGAGAATATGCATCTGCATTCAGCCTGTTACTGGATGGTGGAATAGGTTGGCTAGGGACATGGTGGAGTCATGATCTCTGAAGGTATTGAGAAGACACAGATACAGTGCTGAGGGACATGATCTAGCTGACAGTCTTAAAGGTCTCCTCTAGTCAAAACAATTCTGTAATTCTATGTGTGTTTCTTTACCTCACAGTGCTCTCTGATGATAGTCTGTAATTAATAAAAAAACTGCACTTTGTTAGCCTTCTGCTAATAAAGACCTTTTAGCAACACAAGTGCTGCAGTGAGTGATCCAGATTTCGTGAGATGTTCGTTGCCTGTTTCTTTGTGATCTAGTTGGCTTACAGTCCTAATGTGGCTTGTTTTCTTTTTTTGAGGCCGCTTATGGTGATCCATGTGTGTGATGAAGCAAAAAACCTCAAAGAAGATTTTGTGTGTCCTCGAGACCTTTTGATATCAGAAATGAAATACTTCGCTGAGTATCTGTCAGTGGACGCACAGCGCTGGGAAGAGGTGGACATTTCAGTGCACTGTGATGTTCACATCTTTGACTGGTTGATACGATACGTTAAAAGGAACACTAAAGATAATGAAGCTGACGGGATGCCTACTTTAGGTAAGAGAAAGTGTATAGATAGGGCAGGACACAACAAACCTACCACAGACTAATGGAAGATTAATGTTTTTGACACAGTTCAGCCCCGGTCTCTTTGTTTTTGTTGTGCTAAAACTTGTCAATTGCTAGAAAAGAGTAGAAGCAGAGATCCTCTGGTCATGATAGCAGATGTCTCTAATTTGTCAACACTGACAGTTTCGAGGAAGTATACTGAGAGCTGAAGCAGTGGACAAAGTCTAATATGTTTTGGGATCTGGTGTTTGTAATTAAGATTCTTCTGAACAAGAAGAGAGTGGTAGTTTTACTGATGATTGTTGGGCATTGGTTTTGTTTCCCTTTGATTTCTCATCGGTACAATCGCAGTGTTTTCTAAAATTTCAGTGTAGTCTGATACAGTGGTAGAAGCACTCTTGCCCTTATAAATTTGAGGCAAGTTTTTAATCTTTTTAATGACCATTTGCTACTGATTTTTTAAAAATATAAATAAACCAAGAGAATAGAATTATAACTTGCAGTGCAAAGATTACATTGAGCAAAATCTCAGCTGGGTGTGATGGCTACAGGCAGAAGTCCTTTTAGTTTAACCTTGTCCACTTAAATGATAAAGCAAAGGTTTGATTCATAGATGGGAAATGCTATGTCTGTTGGAAGATGAAATGAGGGGTTTACTGGCAAATTAATGCTTAAGCCAGATACTAAATGTGCAGAAGGAGGGATGTGACAGGGAATTATCAAAAGAATTCATGTAAAAACCAGCTTTCTTTTGTTGCCTTTTAGAACCATCAAATGTCATATCAATTCTTATTTCTTCTGAGTTTTTGAAGATGGATTCATTAGTAAGTATTAAGAAAGGAAGAATCTCTGCCATAAGGTCACCATTAATTACTAGGTGTCTAACAGCTTGGGTTTTATGCTTTGACTGTTATATAAATATAGAAGGAAGAAAAATGCTTTGAGATTTCTACCAGCTTTCATATTCAGTGCATAATCTAGTATATACAGACAGTCAGTGTAAGAAAACTTAGAAATACTTTACTTTTAAATGTGAGAATGGGATCTTATGGTGACTGATCTAGAGTAACATCAGTATCTGACTTGTCATAGGTTTCATCAAAAAAGATTATTACATCAGTGAATACCTTTATTTTCTACCCTTTTTACACAAATGATACTCTGCAATTTACGAACTGGTTCTTCAACTCTGTATAAGTGATATCTGCAAACTTGTTTGTTAAAATATTTGTCAAAAGTTCTGCGGGGGTGACCCACAATTAAATACTCAGTAAACATAGCTGTTCCAAGTTGAGATCCAGACAATACTACATGTGCTGCGATTCCCTTTTCACAAGCAATTGGAAGCTACCACTTAGAATTGCAGAACTGTTCAGGATGGAAAAGAAGTGGTTGAAAAGGACATGTGGAGTTTGTTTTTCAGTCTGTAGGAACCTTTTGGAGGAGAGCATTAACTCAGTCATGTTGAGAGTCATCTTTAGACAAATCTGAGACTTGTTTTTTTATTCTTAAGTTGAACTGAAATAGTTTTCCAAAAGACAACAGTTTAAAAAGTGAAAATCTTGAAGCTGTGAGTGCATCTTTGGAGAAAGCTTTACCTGGAGTTCCTTACCATTATTTTGATGTTTCTGTTTTGCTCAGGTAGAAAAATGTATTCATTATTGCCACAAAAATATGAACGCTATTGTGGCCACCCCATGTAACATGAATTGTATCAATGCTAATCTTGTTAAACACATTGCTGATCTCTTCACGCACAATGAGGTAGAAGAGCTGAAGGACAAGAGAGACAAATTTAAGAGGTAACTTTTTGCTTTGTAATATGGTACTGAATTCCTGTTAGATTTTGGGTCATTTTTCAGAACAGCTAAGACACTGTGGGGTTTGAAGTGATATATAGAATCATAGAATCATCAGGGATTGGAAGCAACCTGGAAAGATCATCCAGTCCAATCCTTCTGCCATAGCAGGATCACCCAGACCAAGTCCAGGGTGGGTCTTGAACGTCTCCAGAGAAGGAGACTCCACAAACCTCCCAGGCAGCCCCCTCCAGTGCCCTGTCACCCTCCCTGGGAGGAAGTTATAGAACATAGATATCTATAAAATGTATAATTCTATGAGAATGTAACACAGAATGCCATAGTAGAAAATCCTGAACTCACATTACGAGCAAAAGAGGCTTTTAAAGGAAATAAGTCAAAGGAGAGGCCGTGCTTAGGCATGTGGCATGGACAAATTGCGAATTCTTCTGTGGGAGTCAGGGTTATGGTAAAGAACACTTTGTGCAATTGCGTGCTGCTAATTTATAGAAAATGGTTTGACTTCATGTCTTGGGTTTATTCTGAATCAAAATTACCCTACCAATTTAGTTACTGTGCTAATGGGCTGAAAGAAAAACAAAGAGGGTTTGAAAACCACTTAAAAATTGCAGGCAAAACCAAAACTAATGCAATTTGGGGAAAAAAGACACATTTAATTCACCTGAATTCACCCCACACAAAGACACATGGAGTTTAATCACCTTCCTCAAAGGGAAGAGTCTTCCAGCAGCTCTTTTTTCTTTTGGAAAAGTGGAGTCCATTTAGTCCATGCACACGTCCCTCAGCATCGGTGGGCATTTTACAGTCCAGTTCCATGGGCTCCTAAGCCAGTCCTCCATTTCCATCTGATTCCTACAGTCACAAACAAGGGGAGAACTGTCAATTCAGATGAAACCTTCCTTCCACTAATCGTTGGGGTACCGCTCTCTCCATCCACCATGTTCCCAGGGCAAGCTGACTGCTGTGGCTAGCACAGCAACATGCTTTCCTCTCCAAAAAGAGGATGAAAGTCAAGTGAAGAAGAAGGAGGAGGAGCTGGAAACCCAAAACTGGAAACTCCAAACCTGTGGTTCCGGTTTTTTGCAGAGCTACTTCTGCATAGTAACTTCCTCATGCCTCAGGTCAAGAAATGTTGGGTTTCAAACTGTAGCACTTCAGCATCCTGTGAACTCTGACGCTAAGGTCTAGAGTTTATAACGACTGAAAGGTAGTATATGCTATTTCATACGTAAGGACTGACAAGCAAGGCGAAAGTAAGAGAGGATTCAATCAGAAGGGATGAAGATAGTATAACTTTTAGAATTGAAGTGTCATTTTATAGAAGTATTAATATAAGATCTTGTTAGTGAAGGTAGAAACAGACAAGAAAAGAAAACAAGAAAAAATTAATGGTTCTATTTCCTCTTGAAAAAATGAGAGATGACTAGGTCAGGAACTAGTTATTCAGTTTAGTGTAAAGGAAAATTGCATTGAAAAGTACATCCTGAGAGAAATGTGATGACTTTGCTTATCAGAATGTAATTGTTAAAGCTATTTTGAGTGTTTTCTAATGTGTAAGCTGTGTTGCTGTCATTAATAGTAAACTTTTCTGCAAGAAGATTGAGAGGCTGTTCGATCCGGAGTACCTAAACCCAGATTCTCCAGGAAATGCAGCAACATTATACAGGTATGGTCATTTTCTAATACTGCTGTGTTTTGAAGTCCTGCTCTTACTGCACTACTAACTTTGTCTCTTTTCAAAATACACAAACTAGGTGTTGTTTATGTAAAAAGCTGCTAACTAAAGAAACTGAAAGAAGAATTCCTTGCGTACCAGGAAAAATCAACATAGATCAGCATGGGAATATCGTCTACATTCATATAAGGTAGTGAATACTTAGATATCTTTAAAATATTTCTTCAACTACATTATTTTCCTTTATTTCATGAAGGACATTTTCAGGCATTATCAGATACATTATGAAATTACCTCGTAAATATGTGAGGAGCAGTATGAAGCATCTCGACTTGTTATGTGACTTGTTACATAGCAAAAATTTTTTACAAAGGGGTGTTTGTGATGGTGTACTTCTGACTGTCACTCAGTAGTGCTGCTGTTGAATGGAAATGGAAATAATCCTTGATTATTTGAGTGGAACTGTCTGAAAGAGAAAATACTCAACAAATTCTTTCATCAAAGGGATTCATGATACTGCGATGCTGATGACTAACTAAACTAAATGCTGTGTTTCTACAAGATTTGCCATGGAATGGTATCTCCTCCTGTGCAAGAAAGAAGCGCTGAAGACTATTTTCTCAACTGGCAAATCAAATACTCAGCCTGCTTAAATTCTACTATAAATAAACTTTGAGAGCTGTTTTTCTGTTCTAAAGTACTTGTATGTGTCAGAGAAGCTTCCAGGGCTTGTCCTTTGAGTGTGCCTGATGCATTTGGCTCAAATGTTTAATTTAGTTCTGTCTGATCCATGATTCTGTTTGATCTGTATCTGTCAACAGTTAGATTGTGTTTCTAGTGAAGATCAGTCTGTGCTCAGTTGCAGTTCCCTTCCCGTTCCCTCCCCCTGTAAGAAAGATGGTGTGAAATTAATAACACAAGGCCTTTTTCTTCAGAGGGATTTCATTCAGAACTAAAACACAGTTCAGTATGAGCTCTCCCACCTGTTCCACAAAGATGTGGATTAAGTTCTGTCTTAAAAGTCTAAATAGCCCTGAATATTGCAGCCCTGTCCTGACCTATTAAGACCACTGGTGATTAACCACATAAAACCCATTAATTGTATTACTCCACTTAAGCTGACTGCGTATAGCTGCCATGCAATTCCTAGTGTATAACTGTGCAGGGTCTTAAACCTTCTCAGAGGATTACTTTAGGTTCTAGTCATTTGCCTTGTGATACTTGTTTCCTGCTTTTGTACACAGAATCAGTTTTTCTTCTTCCTTAGGTGCAGTGATGCTGGTCATTAATGAATTGAGGCTTATGAGCTTATAAAAGTTTTTAATGACCTCATAAATCACCTCATAAATGCTTAGAAGTGTCTAAAGGGCAAGTCTCAGGATGATGAGACTAGGCTGTTCTTGGTGATGCCCAGTGATAGGACAAGGGACAATGGGTTCAAAGTAGGAGATGTGATTGGAACGTAAGGAAAAACTTTTTGCAGTGATGGTAACAGAGCCCTGGAACAGGTTGCCCAGAGAGGTTGGGAAGTCTGTCACAGGAGACATTCCAAATCTGCCTGGACATATGTAATCTGCTCTGCAAAGGACTTGGACTAGATGATCTCCAGAGGTCCCTTCTAACCCCTTCCCTTCTGTAGTTCTATGAAAACTGCCATGTTGACTGTATGTGTTTGTAGATACTGTGATTTATTCTAGTCTGTCTATTGGATTTTCTTCTGTTTATGGTTTTCCTGATTTCCAAAAGGCCATAATTCTTTCTTGATAGTAAGTTTATGATGTTGTGAAAGGCACTTCTGTTACAGTCTGAATTTAAAAATGATTGTCCCACATTGTACCCTTCCTGTTCTAAACCCTTCTGTAGGCTTTTCACCCATTTGTTTTGCTCCTTGTCCATCTCAGTTTTTTTGTGGCAGGTTCCTAGCAGAGTTAGGAAACTCTGTATGTAACCAAACCTTTTGCTTTTTCAGAGACAAAACCTGGGAAGTCCATGAGTACTTAATTTGCCTTCACGAGGAGTTGAAATCTTGGCGGGATGTTTATTGGCGTCTTTGGGGAACTGTCAATTGGTTGACCTGCTCAAGATGTAACCAAGTTAGTGTATTTTAATTACCATTGTTTATCTGCAGATGGCTTGTTGTGGGCGATTTTTCGAGGGTGAGGCAGGGATTAGAGCAGTTTGGAAAATATATAGCAATAAAGCTTGCTAGCTGTTGCATGTAAAGAACATTTTTACTTCCATAGCTAATCTCACCTGTCATTATCTTTCTTTTTGTCCCTATGTAGTCTTTCCTGTGTACTGAATTCTCCCACTGCCAATACCATTCGCAGCCAGTTCTTTATCCAGGTGTAGCAAGTGCTCTGGGCTCAACTGCCACAGGCGTATATCCCTGTTGTAACCAAAAAGTGCTTCGCTTTGATCCTGCAACACTCCCAAAGGTACTTCAACTTCATTAAAAAACAACCCCCCCAAAAAACAAACCCAAAAAGAACCAGCCAAAAAGATAACATGTTGAGGGAACAACTATGTGTTATGAAAATAGATCTCTTTTCCAACATAACCGCTGTAAACTCTTGCAGTGTCCTGGGACACACTAGGACCTCTGGTCACAGGAGCTCAAAAGCTGAACTTCTGTTGTTTTACCTGCTGAAGACACTTCTCATTTCCTCAGGAATTTAATCTTTTGTGTATTGGTTTCACAGGGCTGCCAAGTGAGGGATCACGCGGTAGATTTACCTTCAGGAAATGAAGATGGGGATGCTTTGACTGCTCAAACTAAAATATTGAATGATTTGCTTCGATATAGAGAGGTTATAACTGTTCCTTTCACTAAGGATGAGAACAGGTAAGAGCACTATTTTTTATTGTGTAGTTGGAAATCGGCATTCATTCCCATTACCATAACTTAATGGGTAGTTATAAAAATGTTATGTGTTTGACATGGACGTCTATTGTCTCTCTTGAGACGTGATGAGTGAACAGAGACTGATTCTAATGTTTGAAATGGCAAAGCTTATTTTCATTTCATGTTGTCTTCTTGAAGCGATTCTGGTATCGGGCTCGGTGATGAAAAAGGCATTGAATGCGATGTGCTTGTAGAACCAAATACGCCATGGGGTCCCAAAACTGGAGAAATCAATGCTGTGAGTACTAAGGTCTTTTTCCCTTTTTTCCTGATAGTGAGGGTCAGGCATACTTTGAGCTATCCATAATAAAATCACTCTTAATGAAAGCAAACCCCATACACTGTTGGAGGAAGATGTGCCCAGTTGAGCATTGCACGACAGCATAGGCTAGGACAGGTACATAACATCTGGCTGGTGGAAATGGCTTTCTGCCACCTTCTTAAAGTGATGATATTCAAGGATCCAAGCATACTTTAAAATACATTGCAAAATAATTGCTGCCTTTATCCTGTCTACTGGTATGTCTGGGTACATCCACATGAATTTTGCAAGACTGTAAAGGAAGAGCAGTGTTTTGGTTGAATTTTTTGTTGTTGTTCTTCCTCTCTGCAAAATGTGAAAGGTTTTACTTTTCCAGAGCTACATGTTAATGTGTTACTGCTGCTAGGGAGACTGTTTATACTGATACCTCCGGTTTAAACAGACCGCTGATGTAAAGAAGTTTTTGAAGTTCTACATCTGTGGTAGACCTTGATGATCCTGATGGTAGCACAGGGCTGCTGATTCCCTGAGAATTTCAAACAGAGAATCAGAAGTTCTCACATGATTAATGCAGGAGGCTATTCAATTCAAGCCCTGTAACAGTGGTACACAACTGCCCCCTGCCTGTCCAGGATTGCTTTTAATAGGAGTAAATACTTTCGGTCCTCAGGTTAGGCATATTAAAACACGACTCTCAGTTCACTGCATTAATTAGTCAGTGTTTTACAACGTGTTTGAGGTAGTCATCCCACCAAAATGCATAAAGGTGGGAGTAGACCTTTAGAGTTAACAGTGTACGTTTCTGTGCTGTAACACAGCTCTCCTAGTTTTAGAATTTCCCTCACATGCTTTTTAAATTCTAATTACTATTGGTTCTTTTGACTTACAAGCCTTTCTCTCTCTTTCTGTGCCTACAGTTTCTGTCTCTGAAGAGCTGGGCTTTACAGCTGGTTAGTAAAACCTTTTGTTTCTAATTTTAAAGATTTCCCCTTCTGCACTGGCAGAGAAGTACCTTGTTTTTTTGTCTTATTTTCTATTTAATTTGATGGAGAATATATTTCCTTACTTTTGCTTTAATTTGATGGTTACAGTGCAGTAGCACTTTTTACAAGAAAGTGTAAAGTATGAGTAAAGTGCTTCTTTGGCCTGAATAAAAGGTAAGAATTCCTTTTTAAATGCTTCTGTAAACAACAACAAACAGTAGGCCAGTGCAGCATGCATCAGCTCTTAACAGTTCATTAAGCTGATAGTAATGTAAGTAATCAAAATCAGACTTTCTGAGAGTCTGTCCTTTGGCTTGAGATCCCTCCATGCCTTCTTTATGCTGCTGCTTCATCAAAGCTAAAGGCCTCAACAAATGCAAACACTTAAGTTACACCAGAGGGGTTTAGATTGGATATTACCAGACAGAGTGGTCTGGTATTGACTGTCCAGGGAGCTGGTGCAGTTGTCGTCCCTGGAGATGTTAAAGAATGTGTAGCGTAGCACCAGGAAACACAGTTTAGTAGCTGTGGTGGTGTTGGGTTGGTGGTTGGACTTGATCATCTTGGAGATCTCTTCCAAACTTAATGATTGTGTGACTGGGGAGTCATTCCTCCAGTAGTGTAGAATGTCACAGGATTTACTAGTTTTGTGTGTAAATGCTAGAGCAGCAGTTAACCTCTGTCACTCTTGAAGCGTGTGTTGCAATCTGGTGTTCCTAGTGTCCTGTAGTAAGACTGTTCTTGCAAAAACACGTTTCCTAAACATTTCCACCTTGCAGTCCATGTCAAGCATCATCGTTTCTCACAGTTTACTAGGCACTCGTGGTCTCTATTTAAATATGCACACACATGTTTTACACATCACGTTCCTTAATAGTTTCACTGTTCTGTGCTGATCAGTTAGGAACTGTTTACTGTGAACCCATTCAATGACATATTTGAGCTCACGCTTTAGGATGAGGATGAGAGAGGGGGGAGGTATTGAGTTCACAAACAACCAAAGTAAACCACAAATTGCACAGCGACTTGCAATAAATTATTCATGCAGATAGCTCTGCTGTAGTCTTTGTGTATTTGCAGCGCACTGGGATAGTCATGCTTTGTGCTGTTTAATTACTGAGTATCTCAGCAATTTCAGGCCATTTGCAAATGCTGCAAGGGACAATAGAACCACAGTAAATTTGTAGTCTCTGTAGCTTCCTGCATTCTGTGATGATGTGGCTGGTTTAGATGTTTGGTGGCATATCGATTTTCTTATTAATTAGAAAAATAACATAGCCAGCAATCCATTGCATATTAAGCACTGAATCATATATTAATGCAGGTTGGAAGGGATCTCTGGTGGTCATCAACTTCTAAGTTACACTGAGCACAGCTTTGAAGTTGAGTGTCATACCAGTCAAATCTTGAGTATCATTGAAGATGGAGATTCTGAAGTGTCTCGGGCAATGCCTGACCACATGGAAGAAACATGAAAGTACTTGGTAAAACATTCCAAGCAAAGATTTGAAATTACTTTCTCAGCTTGAGAATTATGCTCTTGGATCTAACTGTGCACACAGTTGCATCTCTAAGATACTGACCTGTGTTTGAAGTCATCTCCTTCAAGGTAGATTGCATGTATCTTTTAATAGGCATCAACCCTCACGTCAAATCTGTGGTGCTCTCCTTCTCTTGATTAGAAACAACAGTCATTGTTATCTGAAGAAGAGGAGTACACCACTGGCTCTGAGGTCACTGAGGATGAAGTAGGGGATGAAGAAGAAGCATGCAGAAAACCAGGTAGAACAAATCTCTATGCTTATCCTCCCTGGCATGTAGAGATAGGGATTCAAGTCAGCAGAAATCTTCTGCAAGCACATGTTAGTTTTAAAAATAAAATTACTGTTCCTGTGTTTTGATTCAAACTACCTCTCTGTTCAGTGCCATCAAAAATCACTGGCAAATGAGGAAGGCTGCAGCTGTTCATGTCTGAGATGTCCTCAGAGTTGCTCAAGGCATGCTTTGCAGGAAATGCAACATAATGACTTCTGGGAAATGTTGCATGAATGGGAGAAGGGGCAGTAGCTACATGACTACATTTTTACTTCTTTTTATTTTATAATTTTCTTCTCATTATGCAGTGGAATGACTAATGAATGTGGTTTAAATTGTTTGTACTGAAAATAAGCGCTACACAATCTGTAAAGGCTTTTGTTCCCTTCTTTAACATAAGGGCTTTAGGAACATGGAAAGCCAAAAAGCAACTTCTTAACTTCTCCTTTTTACCTTGCTGATGAGTCACTTGAACAGAGGCAGTTCGTTGACCTTGTCTTGTCCCAAAGGGATTGGATTATACCACCTTGTTCCAAATAAAATGACAAGTTTTGGAGTTCAAATTCAAACTTGTTTGGCTTGACGTTGCTCGGAGCTTGTAAATTGAATTAATACAGGCAAAGATGGAGCTGACTTTAGATTTACAACAGAAAAGTTACGCTGCTTTGTGTAATCACTCTGCATCTTAAATTAGTCCTTGAGTGTGTACTTGAGTTATGTTTGAGCAATCTCTATGTTAGTGTACCTGCAACACTCACAAAGGGAAATTAGCTTGCTTATTTACTCAGTTTGTAAAAGAATAGTGGGGAAAAGTGTGGCTGTGTAGTTGAGAATTCTGAATATCTCTGATGGTACAAGTAGAGTTTTCTTCAAGTAGCTGGAAGAAAGGAGAAACTAAAGAAATCCTACAAGCACCTGAAGAAAGTGGTTTCTTCACCTAGTCCTCAGAAAAAGGAGAAGCCATCTGACAAGGTAAAATCAGCCTCTAGTTACGGAACTTCCTCATCATTGAATCCGAATTTTGGACTTTGATCTTAAAACATACTTAACATGTTTTATCTTTCTCTGACAGTCAAGTTCCCAAGATGCATCTCCATTTGTGTAAGTAATTTCCCAAGTCCTTCAGAACATACGCTAGAGTATTCCTTTTCATAAACTGTAACTGATAACGTGGTGTGCATCTCTCTTTTCTAACCAGCATGAGTGTGCAGCAGAACAAATGGGATGCCTCCAGGTCACTAAGATTCAACCAAGATGCTCAAAGAGAAGATGGTCTGTTCTTGCATGAGTTTAGCTTCCATAAAGTTAATATTATGCAAAGAATGGCTAACATCAAAATATATAATATCAGAAATGGATCTTTTTTCCTCAGATATAGCTACTTAGAGACCTTTTAGGTTGAATTTAATCTCAGGAATAGCTGTAGAGTTTTGGATTATTATTTTTTTATAGTTGCTGCTCATTTGGAAAAGGATGGATTCTGATGAGGCTAATTGTTCCTCGTCAGCCACATTCAAACCAATGCAGCAATATCAGGCTCTTATGAAGTGTTTTGACACTTTTTCCTGCAGCTAGGAGCTCCTTTTGAATACATCACTTTAGGATTTAGCTGGCATTTATCATCAACCTCATGTATTCTAAACGAGAAAAAATTGCTTCTGGTAGGAAAATGTAAAGAAAATCCGCTCTATGAAACTAGACACTGTAGTCTTGCACACAGATTGAAAACTACAAAGGGCATTAGGTTTACTGGCTTGGAAAACATGGCAAAGGGGTTCAAAGTTTGCAGGAGGAAAAGAAAAAGTGCTTGATAACTGCATGTTAACATGGTTTATGTTCTTTATGTGGAATGTCAGCACATAACCTACAGAGATGATAGCTGTGTTATCTGATGACTACATAAGTATGTGAATGTTTCCCGCATCCCTCCCTGTGCCTCTTATTGCCTGTGCAGATAAACAGAGATAAAAATTCACTTCTATCTCTCCCCTAGTCTCTCCGACTAAAAATATTAAGAATTCAATTCTTCTCTTCCGCTTTTTTAATCTTTCCCAGGACTCTTGTGCATTTTTGCTGTTCTGAAAACCTCTGCTTCAAAACCACTCCTGTAGATTTTGATCTCAGTGTAATGCCTCAGGCCGACTCCGGTGTCTGACAAGAATGCTGCCGAAGCTGCATTATGCATCATGGGCTAAGATCTCGGTTGCTCAGCATTTTTCTAAGAGCTGAAAAGAACACAGCATATCACTGAAGTGTGCATCTAATTCTTCTCTTTGTGTTCAGCACTGAGGAAGATGTCTGTTCCAAATGTTGTTTTTTTTATTTCTGACAGATCAGAGAAGAATGTCCGAGATCACAGGGCACTTAATAAAAATGAGACTGGGAGACCTTGATCGAGTCAAGTCAAAAGACAGCAAAGAAGTAAGATCTCCCCTGTTATAGCATAGCATTAATGTTATTGAAGTGAGCCTCAGCTGAGTGAAAATACCGGATGGTATTCAATAGTTTTATCTGAAGTATTGAATTTTTTCAACCTTCATTTTCTGCAAGGCATAGTTTTTGTGGGGAAATAATCTAAAATAATCTATAAAGTTCAATGTTTAAAAACTGAGCATAGAAAGCAGGATGTGATAATCAAACAAAGGTTATGCTGAATATTAATCATTAAAAAATACCGATTAAATTGTAATAATGTCACAACTTAATTGGGTTTTTTTCTGGGTTCCAGTATGCAGGAGGTATTTATTCTCGACTTGAAGCTCAGATAAAGGCCTCAGCACAGGTCAATGCACGACAAAGCAATGCTGAGAAGAACACCAGGTAAGGTTTATTTTTTTTTAAAAAGGCAGAAGTCGAATGAGGATGTTAGAGTGGTTTTCTTTACTTTCACTAAAATTAGTGATTTCAAAAAAACTTATTTGACATCACAATTCCTTTGGCTTCATACCCTTCTGTGACTGTATATTTCGTGGGTGCAGGTATCCTGGCAGGAGGACAGCTATTGTCAGTAATAAATAGATTTTCAGTAATATTTTTTTTTTCTCCTTCCCCTGAAAATGTAACCTCTGGATTTAACCCCTCCTCTGTCATTTTAACTGAAAAGTCATTTCAAACAGATGCTGTACTGAAGAGCCTGCTGCACAGTAATTTGAGATTCTAGCAGTAATCGTGTGCATGTGCCTTTTGTGTTTTTACTCCAGGTCCAAATCCCGCTTTGGTCAAGGACGTCCAACATAAGGACTTGCGAAAAAACTGTAGAACAGAATTCATTACTGCTTCCTGAAACTGTACTCCACTCTGATGTACAGAGATTGCACATCTCTGAAAGCTTTCTAGTGACTTATTTATTACTTTAAGCCTTGTAAATTATTTTGTGCGATAAATGAATGCAAACCCAATAAGGTCTGTACTTATTTTAATTGTAAATATTCCCTTTCTTAAATTCAATTGCCTTTTTAGGTTATTGTGTGAAGTTGCATAAAAACTATTTTATAAATCTAAGAAGTTAAATTATCAGACTTTGTGGGGAAGACATAAACATGTCTCTAAGTGTGCTAGAAATACTGAAAAGGAAAAAGCAAGACTACTGAGTTCTGAAGGCAGGCAGCAGCGTTAGCTCAAGTTGCCTGGTGTATTGATATTGTGTAATATTTGATGGTACGTTTTGGGTCAGCCCTCTGGGAATTTGCATTTCGGGTTTGACAATACCTGTGTCTTAGACCCGTTTAAGCAAAAAATTTAATGCAGTCTGAGGCTTCCTCTGTATATCACATAACTTACATTTCTGTGAAGGTGGGTGTCAGGTGGAGACTAGACCACTGAAGATTATATAAATGTGGTGACGATGCAGTGTTGCATCTTGCACGTGAAATGCACATGAAACGCTTGCTTTACTTGTACGTGAAAGTAATTCCCATTCCCATTCTTTATTCGATTCCTGTTGCACAATACAGTGTGCTGTTCCCTCCTAATATCCAGAGCTTGGGACACAGCGCAGTTCTATCACTTAATGATGCTATGCTACTAAATTTCAGAATAGATATGCTATTAACTCTGCATCTTTCAAGAGAGATTTACCACTACAAAGATTTGTGCACGTAGATCTTTTGGGTCTAGTTACTTTCTGAAACCTGCCTGCATAATGCTGTTTAGAAGTCAGATGCACTTTCAAGTTCTGTATTTGCAGCAATAGAATACAGTTTTGTCTACATGAGAAATCCAGGGATATGAAAGTGAACTAACCTGCCTGGAAAGCATATTGCATGTTAGCAAAGTAAATGGCAATAATAATGGCTGAACTCAAGTAAACACATTCTGACTTTTTAAAACAGGTAGAAAGAGCGCTCAGGGAAAGCTTATTCCAGGCCATGGCTGTACTATAAATCGTGGGTTTGTAATTAAGTTGACAAGGCCCTGGGTGGGAGGATGGGTCCTATAAGGAAGGGAGAATTGTTCAAATGCACTCTTCTACTCCATTCAGGCTTTTTTTGTTTGTTTGAGTATTTTCAGTAGGAGATTGACTAGGATAGCAATACTTGAAAATACAGTTTTCAAGGTGGAAGATTTTTACTGCAACAGTTAAAAATAAATGCTGTTTGTTTTGTGTTTTCTCTAATACTGTAGCAGATTCAGAGCCCAGTGAGAACAACAGGCAGAACTGTGGATTTCAGTGGCATTGATTTCGGGCAGGAACAGTTCTTGTATAGGAGTGCTTTAATCTGTATCAAACAAATAAGGCTCTGCTAAAACCTCGGAACTGTTTGCAAGTAGGAATACAGTTTCAAGCACTTAAACATTGGAAAACTGTTTTGTTGAAAGTGTTATAAAATCCACCAGGTATGAAAAAGCATTAGAATTAAGTAGTATTTATCAATTTCGTTACTGATAAGAGGATTCTAAATTCCCACCGTAACCTTTGCTATGGAAGTTGCAGGCTGCATACCTGCATCTTTAGCTTTCTTAGAACCACTGACTAGAAGAGAAGGGAAAATTGCTGCTTTTCTTCTGTGGGAAAACATTTTTTGAGCATATAAAAATAATTGTCTCTTTTTTTCCCCTTGCCAACCACCTTGAATTTTTATATTGTGTTAATTTTGAAATTAATTTTGAAAATTTGCCTTTATTTAATGGAAATAAATGTTATTGATTTAATTAATAAGTGTGTGGGGTTTTTTGATAAATATCCAAAAGAACTATTTAAGTGCGAGAATGTTTGGTTTCAATCGTGTTTCTGATTAAATTGCAGTATCATGGTTCAGGCTTCTTATCTGTAAAGGATATCATTGAGTGCAGAGCTGCTCCAACTCTACAAGAATTGTTGTCTGCATTGAGTTTTGAAGCTGGATTTCAAGTTCCTGAGTGAGCTGTCCTACAAATGACACAAGTATGCATAATGTCAAACTAAGTTATGTTAAAACCACTTTTAACTTCACCTTATACTACCACAGCGCTGATTATGCCATCTAAACAATCTCTTAAGTTATGAATAGGTAAGTTTCCTTGATTCTGTTTCTAGAAATTGCTATATGGACGTCTTCTACGTGTGCATCTGGGCTACTAGGAAAGCTACAGCTTACATCCTTCCGTCACATACGTGTTTTAACTTGCTGCTCTGCGGAGCTGAACCCGTTTGCTCAGTGTCCAGAAATCTTGGAGAAAGGGCTGGTATTTTAAATTCACTAATGACTCTGAGAGGAAAAGGTAGATGTGTTATGAGAACTGTGGACATATGGCTGCCCCCATCTGTGAACACAGAACTCTGCGTAGCACAGGCATATTTGATGTGATTGAGAGAACACTTCTCTTTGCAGAAGGTGAATTGATTTTCTTTGTTTCCTGTTCTTGTGGAGTGTAGGCACATATACATTGTGTTGGGAAGCTGTTCCTGTGCACTAAATGCTTGCTTGAGCAATTATGTGAAGGTCCCTGCTTCTGTTCAGGCACTGCCCTCTCCACACTAGGCAAATCATAGAATCATAATGTTAAGGGTTGGAAGGGACCCCCTAAAGGTCATCTAGTCCCATCCCCCTGTCAAACAGGATCACCTAGGACAGCACACACAGGAACAGATCCATGTGGGTTTTGAAAGTCTCCAGAGAAGGAGACCCCACAGCCTCTTTGGGCAGCCAGTGCTCTCTCACAGTAAAGAAATTTCTTCTTGTGTTGAGGTGGAACTTTCTATATTCTAGCTTACACCTATTACAAGCACCACCAAAAAGAGACTGGCCCCTTCCTCTTGACAGCCACCCCTCAGATATTTATAGATATTGTAAGATCCCCTTCAACCTTTTCCTCTGGAGTAAGTAGTCCCAGTTCTTTCAGTCTTTCTTCTTAAGAGAGATGTCTGAGTCTTACTTATCCTTGTAGCTCTCTGTTGTACTCTCCAGTAGATCCCTGTCTCTCTTGAATTGGAGAGCCCAAAAAACTGACCACAGTACTCCATGTGGCCTCTCTAGGACAGAGTAGAGGGGGAGGAGAACCTCCCTAGACCTTGGGGATGCACTTTTTGTGATGCACCTTAGGATACTATTGGCCCTCTAGGACACATTGCTGTCCCGTGGATAACTTACTGTCTGCTAGGACTGCAAGATCCTCTGTGGAACTGCTATCCAGCTGGACAACCCCTAGTCTGTACCGGTGCCTGGTGCTCTCCTCCCAAGATGCAGGACTCTACATTTGTCCTTATCTAAAACCTTAAGTCATTATTGGTGTCCAAGAAAGCGGTATGTATAGATAGCTGTTCTTGCTAAAATCTAATCTGTATGAACTGTACCACTGTGGTCTGAGTTTTTTCTCCAGTTCTCCATAACTAGGAAGAAGGCTGCACTCGTATTTATTTTACTGCTGGAATAGATTTACTGTTGAATTCTTTATTGGCTGTATCTATAAATAAAACCAGCCAAAGGCTTTTCTAGGCTGGAGGCCAAGTGACAGCACAAAGTCACTGTGTCCCTGAGGTTACTGTCTCATCCTGTCTTTGAGCATTGTGGTGGTGAAGGTTGATGGAGCCATCAGCCAGTATGAAGGCTACATCAGCTGACGCAGTCACAGAGGGTTGCATGAGCTCAGTTACTCTGGCATTCACAGTGGCTTTGAGTACTGACTTCATAGATCCCCTTTAAATGGACAGCATCTTCAGTTTGAGGAGGACTGTGCATGCATACACAGCCCTTTTCGGATGTCTGTTGCGTCTTGATCTACTGTGTGTGTCCTGCTGCATTCCATTTTGTGCTCAGTGTGCTCAGCGAGCACTGCTGTCAAGCAATGGTGATACACATTCTGGTTAATGATGTTCAGTGTCAGCTGAAAAAAATCCCTGCTTCTACCACCCCAGCCCTTTCTGCTTGTGTTCCTGCCTGTTCTGTAGTTTGCTTGGTGCTACAAATCATCTCACCTTAAATGTGAGTCACTCTCCTTTTGCTTCCTTTTGTGCTAAGTGTAGAAAAAAGTGAAGTTGATCTGAACTCTCTTCAGGCCTGAATACATTAGAGGACATGGCTGACAATGACTGAGACTGTCATGATGCTTCTCTTTGAGTTTGGAGTGCTGATCTCTGAGAACAACCACTGAACAGAGGCAGCATTTGACTCTCATCTTCCCAGTTAAACAGCTCCCAAAGAGTAGAAAACTGTTGGGCTGCATGTGAGCAGCAGTTCTCAATCTAGATCTGCGTGTAGGCGACCTTTAACTTACACTGGTTTTGCATTGACGTTATGTACACTAATGACCCACCACCTTCAGCTGCCTCCCCAGGTAATGAGGAAGAGCTTTCTGGAGTTTTATCCATGCCACTCTTCGTGGCACATAAATATTTCCAGAGTTCAGTTCTTGTTGGTGCAAATTTCAGTTTACGCAGTCTCCAACCTGGCTATGATAACACACAGGTAAGTGATGCTATTCAGTAAACAAGACAAGGAATCTTCTCACCCTTTTAGTTCTTCCCAGGAAGTATTTTGTCCACAAGTTTGTGTCCTGTATTTTGCTTGTAAACTGGGTAAGGCCTGGGTATCATGGACACAGAACAGTCAGCCAGGGAAGGGAAAATAACTGCCTGACTTTGGCTCCAGTAATATCACCACTGAATGCATAAATGTAACACCCATGTGCCCTTTACCCAAAGAGATGGCGCTCCTCATTTAGCTTCTCTTAGTAGGTTTTTCATTGTTTCTGCTTGAAGCACTCATACTTCTCCAGTTCACAGAATAATCCTGGCTGGAAAGGACCTTCTAGATCATTGAGTCCAACCATCGCCACACCAACAAAAAACCTCAATACCTGAGGGATTGAAAAACACAACCCCTTCCACGCTGCCACTAGAGGATGTTAAAAGCACCGTGGCTACACCATTTCAGTTATTTAAGGCTGAGAAAGCACAACGTTCATATTACTTTTAATTCCCATATGCATTTCCATTGTATTTCATATTTTCATTCAATCTATAGCAATTATTTAGTAGCCATGGTGACAAAACAGGCCAGCACAAACATGAAGAGTCCTTGGTCTGGCAGCAGTTTCCATACTGTTTAACCAGTTGCTCCTTCAAATTAAAGGTGTGCTTACCTCCAAAGGGTTGAGACAAGCTGCACAATTAGCTGTGTCATTTGCACTCTTTGAAGGTTCTGTGCAAGCTTTCAGCATTTGTTTGTTTGCTTGGAGGATGCTTCATTAATGTAAAATATTTTAACTGCCTACTAAACCTGTTTTCAATGTATGCCGCCTATAAAATACTATGCATGCTTCAGAGGTGTCGGCTTCAGCTACATCACATGGTAACTGATGTTTTTGCAAGAGGATTTCTGCGCCTACTCATTCTGGAGAACAGTTGTGAGAAGATGCTCTGACATTTTTATGTGATTAATAGGGACAATGCTCATCCCTTTGCTTTTTGACACCCCCTTAATATTCTTTCCCAGGAAATACCTAGATTTCATTCTTATTGTTCAGGGCATCTTGCTCATTTATTCTTATCTCTGTGTTGAATATTAAAATAAAAATAGACTTTGTTATTTGCCCTGTAACACAGAAAGTGGTATTTCCTTGTTGGTTCATTTTTACTGCCTAGAACGGACTTTGGCCTCAGCAGCTGAAAATGATCGGCTATTACAGTGTGTGGATTGCCCTCAGGGCCTTACTCTTGCCTTGTTCTCGCTGAAGCAGTTGTGAAGACAACAACTAGTTTATGCTATGGTAATTGAAGCGGTTGTTTACGGGTATCATATGTGACAAACAGCCATCAGTTTTTGTCTTCAATAGCATATTTTCTCTGCAGTGTTCATGGCGCCTTCAAGATCTCTAGGTTTTGCTTTGATTGCTTGGGTTACATTCATCTCTCTCGATGCGCAGAGTAAGTAGCGTTATTTTTGCACTCTTGGTGCTTTTGTTGATATTAAACTAAATTCATTGATTTCATCTAAATCACAATCCTAGCATTTTGGAATATGTTGTTTTGTTGGCTGGTAAAATAACATCTAACCAAGCCCGTGGTGTCTGTGGACTTGCAGGGACTTAGTGATCATGAGTTGAAAATCACTGCTTTTGTACAGGTAGTGGGTTTTTCCAGGGTTAAACTTCCCTGGATTTAGTTATATTCTATCTGCAGCAGGCATTGAATCAAATACCAGGGCTGAACTGAGCGTGTAATTTCGAAGTGGGAATCACTTGATTTCTTTGCTGCTGTTACTCTGCTGAATTAGGCTGGAGTAGTTACCGTTTGTACTTCTGCTGTTGGTTGTAGCAGTAAGGACTCCATCAAAAGTTCTGTTTGGTGTATTAAGAGGAGGACTTCCAGAAAGTCCAGTGAAAACTGTTGTCCATTAGCTGAATCTGGCAGTAGAAACAGTGTCTGTGTGTCTAAACTTGAGGTTTTAATCTAATTTTTATCCTTCAGCCTTCCTAGAAAATCTTTACAAGGATGAAAACACTCAAGTATCTTTTAATTCGTTTCTGATAGCTGCAAGGAATTTTTTACTGTGGGGGGGAAAGAAAGCAACCAGAGATTTTACTTAGTTACTGAAATTTCTTTATTGAACTGTGACGTAACATTCCAACCACTTGTAAGCTTCCAGGGTTTTTTTTATCTCTTGGTTGGATGTAGCAAATTAGACCTAGAGCCAGCATCTGCTAACCATACAAGTGTTCTCTGGAGTTTGCTAGTCACTTGTGTGGAAACGTGTCCCCTCATCATTTTAAATTGAGATCCTATTGAGTTGTGCAAATACGAAGGAATCCACTAGGCTAGGCAAAAATAACCAGCTGCTTTCACCACTATCACTTTCAGCATATGGAAAGGAAGGCAAAGAGAGAAGAGGGGACACTACAAAGCCACATAAGACTGCAGAAGTTGCACTTCTATTCCTGAGAGCATAGGCTGCACTGTGGCAGCTTCGGAGAGGAATTCTGGTAGTGAAGGAGAGGAAAAGCTGGTGGATTTCTGGAGTTTTATGTCTTGAGTTTGCAGATCTATAAAAGAAAACTCTTCATCGCATGTTATCGTGGAGAGAAAACAGAGAGAGGTCACTGTATAGCTTTCTGTTTACAGGTTTCTTAGAAGCAGAAAACATTTGGAAGGCTGGGGTACAAAAGTGGTTTCGATTATGATTCCTACAGATGTTTCAGCAGGTGATTCATTATTGTGAGGCAATAACACCCAAGTTTCAGTCTGGTCAAGGTACAGAGCAAGGACAATTCTGTAGCTGGGCATTTTCACATAATTTTTGATTGCTGCTTTTGAAGTTGCAAGATCCTTCATTACAGATTCTTTTCTGTCCAGTATTGATTACCCCATGTAATCTATTGCCTTAAAGCCTGAAATTTATTTCAAGGAACTGCTGTGATCAGTTCCTGTGAGCTTAATTTGAACCTATATGGCGTAAGCTTTTTTACCTTGTACTGTCTCTGGAAATAGCCCCTCTGTGTTGCTGGTATGTAACTTCTCCTTTCCTTTTTAGAAATCACAAGTATAAACTGTGATGTAACACCAAGCCCTCTCACACTGCCAGGCTTTTGGGATGAATATACAGGTAATGTCACAGTTCTATCCTGGAGTTGTTTGATTTGCTCCTTAATGAAGGATAGTACTTAAATAGTACTTTAATGCTTCACACAGCTAGTGTATTTTATAATTAATCTCTATTACTGATTGATTTACAATTAACTTCATGGCTGGATGCAGCAGCTACCTACAGAGATTATCTTGCTAGCTTCAGGTTTGGACCGTTGTCTGTGACGATGCTGGCTGTTAGAGACAGCCCTGCAGTCATGGTTTGATTAGCCTTATGAACATAAAACAATCTCAAAATGTTATGACCAAAGTGTTCCCTTCAGGTTAAGTCACAACCCTTAGGATCTCATGGAAGCATGTGTCAAGCTCATGCTGATAGTCCACTGACAATCGACATTGCTTCTGGCTTTCAGCATGGTAGAGAGCAGTGAGGTTTTTTCACCAAAGCTGTGGAAGCATAGCTACTGTGTCTGACTCTTGCATGGAGATAGAAGGGAAAGGAGTTAGAATTAGATTAGTTAGATAGATTCCTAGAATGGTTCATGTTGGAAGGGACCTTAAAGACCATCTAGTTCCAACCCCCCTGATCTAGTGGGGGGGTGTCGCTGCTCATGGCAGGAGGGGTTGGAACTAGATGATCTTTAAGGTACCTTCTGACCCGGACCATTCTAGGAATCTATGAACCACAAGCCTCAGTCCACATTCACACTGGATTCTACCTGCTTGTTGATAGATTCAACTGAGAGACCATAAAACACCCTTGTGTTTGGAACATACTAAAACTTGCTCCATGCAGCCACACCTAACCTCTCACTGATTCTGATTGCATTTCCTCACTTCTGATTACACTTTAATTACATTTTCACACTAAATGTGGAAAAAAGGGTTTGCAACATAAAGCTGTTTCTAGAAAATGGTGTAAATTTAAGTGTAAATAGTGTCAAGATTGTAATTCTGCTCATGTTGTTACAGAGTGTGAGTACGCTGGAGAAAAGGTGGTTGTATGGTTTTAAAAACCTATCAATGCACCTATGATGAGTACTTAAGAGGACTTTAACAGATCTCAGCATTTAGCTGAAAATGCCAAAATACTATAAAGTGTAACCAAGGGAAACCATTAATCTGGATGTCAGTGCATAGGAAGCAAACCCACAATTCTCTTTTCCATAAATTAGTCTAATTTGTAGCACTCTCTCTTACAGGTGATATAGAATGGATTACAAATATCCCACCCAACGTAAATTTGCAATTAAAAGAGTATCTGATCCCCGAACACTTACCTTATGTGGAGCTCGTGTATAAACCTGGATCTACTAATGCAACAGTGAGGACTCGCAATCCACTGGATGTTGAATCTCTTGAGGTACCCTTTTCAATGCATGCAAACCTGAAGATGTTTTTGACAGGTGACAATCAGTAGCAGCAAAACATAAACTTTAATTGTTCGTTTTCTCGTGATACCTGTTGGTATTGCCAAAAAGTGTCTAATCAGAAACAGCAGCGTAGACTTCAGGATCTCCCTCTCGGTAAATGTTAAATGAACTCCATCTCTGTTCAGTGTCTTCAGTCTTCCATCACTGTAAACTTCCCTGGTGGCATCTGAGAGGTGGGGTGGATTCTTTCCTAATTGCCATTCATAAAGTTGTGCATCGCATTTGTGGTGTGTGCCACTCCTCTCAAAACTCACCTCAGTAACACGGATCATTTCATCACAGTGAGACTGAGCAGGTATCATTTGGTAGAAGCAATTCCTTAATCATGTGAACGTTTACACACTTAACCCTGCTGGTTGATGCACAGAGGGTATGTCCTTCCTCCTAGGCTATACTTGCTCTTAGGTATCAACAAAGTAGTGTCACTGTTTTGTCTTGCTGAAGTTGCCTCTGAATATAAAAGTGGTGTCGTTCTGCAGCGTAAGTGGAAGCTGCGCTTTGTACGATTCAGAGTAGTGCTGTACTTAACTATATGTATTTTTAAAAAACCTTTTACAGTGGACACTAATAACTGGTGAAAACATAACTTATGCATTAGTGTTTCTCATTTGGATGTTACCCAAACTCATTAATCATGTTTTATGCCTCTTAAACGTATTCTATTCACTGTCAGTTTTCTGTTAGGTACAGGGATAGTGGGATCTGGGTGGGTGGATACCAGCAGTAGATGAATGGCAGCCAAATAAACTTTACAACTAATAGTCTGTAATGACATTGTGGTATCTTATAAGCAGCGTGTTTTCTTACAACACTCCCGAGGAATCACATACCAGAAGTTGTTTTGTATAATTCTGATATAAAAGCTTTTTTTACAATCCTATTGGGAGTGCAGAGATGATATTAGTTATTTCCTTGTTTGTTGATTTTCAGTTTGAACATCTTTTTTATGCTGTTGTTTGCCAAAGGACTGGAACGGTGAGTAAAAGCCCTGTTTTATCAACTGCAGTTTGTGTCTAAATTTAATGCAAACGATTATTTCTTGAAATACTATGTTATTTAAAGATGTGCAGGGAGTTAAGTGTACCTCGTAGAAGATAGGTTTGTTCAAATGTGCTCGTTGGAATGAGAAGTTTTGTTCCCCAAAAAACCCAAGGTAAATGAAAAAAAGTTAATATAAAAATAATGCCACAAACTTTCTACTCCAGTATTTAAAGCACTAATTGAACACTTCTGTTACATTTTTTAGAACTCGATATCTCATTTTATAAGATAAAATTTAATGTTAGCAGTATTCTGCTACCTTGATGCTGTAATTTCTAACTTATCTTTGCTTCCATTACGAAGGATAATGCGGTAGACAATGGACGGGACATACTCTTACAAGATGTAAATGACAATTCTCCAGAATTTCAACACAGTCAGTATAACGCTTCATTACCAGAGGTGGGTTACGTCAAATACTACTAGATTTTCATGTGATGTTTTGAAATCCAAAACATAGGGGGTTCTAATGTGACCGCTCTCATGTTAGGTAATTAGGATCATAGAACCATCCAGGTTGGAAGAGACCTCCAAGATCATCAAGTCCAACCATCAAAACAAACACCACCATGCCCTCTAAAACAGGTTTCCTGGTGCCATGTCTACACTTTTTTTAAATGCCTCCCGAGGTGGCAACTCTACCACCTCTCTGGACAGCTTGTTCCAATATCTGACCACTGTTTTAGTGATTGAATTTGTCCTGATGTCTAATCTAAACCTGGCACAACCTGAGGCCATTTCATCTCATCCTATCACTAATGACTAGGAAGAAGAGACTGACTCTTACCTCTTTACAACCTCCTTTCAGGTAGTTGTAAAAGGCACAAAGGTCAGTTATGCAGTATGTGATTACATGCACTCTGGTGGGACTTTTCTATGAGTGTGAAAAAGAATGGCTGGCTAGTAAGTACTGCTGGAGGGCATCAAGCTATTGAATCTTAAATGGAAGCTAGAAGTAATGCTTATGACTGAGCATTTAATGATCTTCATTTCCTTTAGGTAACTGCAATAAATGTCACTGTTATAAAAGTGAAAGCTGTGGATAAAGATTTTTCACCTTCATTCAGCCTCATTACATACAGTCTATGGGTAAGTTCCCTTTGTTTGTCAGAGACTGTGAATACCAGTCTGTATTTCACACAAAATACAACCTGGGACTTGATCTAATCATGCTATCTTGGCCTGTGCTACCTCTTCTAAGAGCTAGCATCAAAAAACATTTCATTTTAGAATTCATACATTTGGATCAGCCTAGCCTGCTGAGCTGAATTTGAGCTGCTTCAGGTGAGCCTTGAATCATGTGTCTTAATGCTTGTAAAACATCTTGTGGCACTCTTCAGCCACAGCTAAGGAGCACAGTGTAAATTTTAGAAGCAGGAATGAAACAGCTTTCCCTCTTTTTAAAGTTTGCATCCAATTTGCTTTAATCTCTAGTTATGGTGAGCCCCCTGAAGTAAGATTATTTCCACTAACGTTAGGTATTTGCAGTGAGTTATTCTCACATCTGAGCTTGCTGTCTCTGCTGCTTCTATAGCTGGTGGAGGGAAGCTGATGCTATTCATTTGCTCTGCTCTAGTTCTTGACCACAGGATGAGCTGAATCAGGTAGAAAGTGTATGGCACTGATGGAGGAAGCAATAGAATGTACTCAGGATCAGTGTTTTCCTTTCCAGTGATGGTGTTTGAGAGATTCATGTTTATTTATGAAGAACGGAACAATAATAAGTGTGGTAAAAGAAAATGTATTGAATTGTTATTCAAGTAAAATATGTGATTTATTCATTTAATAGGGTCCAAACTCTGAATACTTTTATATAAGGGAAGGAGATGGAAACATCATGGTGAAGAAAACATTGGATTACAACAAGATCAACCTTTTCAATTTAACTGTCCAAGCAAAGGTATGTTATCAATTAAAAGAAAATCAAGAATCACAGTAGTTCTATGATGATACCTTCTTCGTTTTAAGGTCCCAGTTACTACAAATGTATGGCTTGGAGTTCTTGGTTTATGCTGCATGTGACATAGCTCATTCTTAATGTTTTAGTTGTTAAGTGTCCTGTCAAATACCAGCCCAGGTTTCTTTCTGAGTGTATTTCTTTAAGTATGCATGCTGTACATACTATACTTCACGAGTCACCTCCTTTGTCTGGCAGATTTATCCTACTACAGCTGCAGTCTGTGTTTTGAAATCTGAATACATGTTTGTCTTCAGTTCCTTATAGCACTGCAAAGAAGTAATTCTTCCACATTTATTGTGGTACCTAGAAAATACTACAGGTGCAGCAAGTGTACTGCTAACTGCATTCTCTGCAGTGCTGCTGTGTAACACCTGCCCGACATAAAATGAGTAACTGAGAACAGTTACCTTCTGATAGTACTGTTTCTAGAAATGGATTTATAGAAATGGAAATGCTCAGGTGTAAAATGCTCAGATACTGCAAAGCACAGGTGGTAATATTCTGCTCTGTTTTACACTGAGAAACGGCTCTGTCAGTGGTTCTTGTTTTCTTCCTTCTCTTGGGATGCAGGAAACAATGGGAAACAACAGTGATACTGCATCGTTACTAATCACTATACAAGATTATGATACATTGAACCCCTCTTTCAGTCGATCAGTGTACAATGGAAGAATTAGTGAGAACCAGGTAAAAGCTTTTCACCAAATGCTGCAAAAGTAAATCAGTTACTCCCGTCCACGGTGCTTTTCTTTCAAGGGTTATTCATCACTGAGCAGCTTAAGATGGAGGGCTGCTTTGTTTTGTTCTAACTGGTGAGCTGTGAAGTCCATATATTACAAGAGTAACCCACTAAAATTATAATAGTTTAATTATTCTTTATTATTCCTATTTTCTTATCATCATCTTCATGTAAACCTATTTTAAAGCACATATGCATTTGCTACTATACTTCTGGTATCTCCCTTATTAGAAGTTCATCTATAATTATCTGAAAGGAATAATTTTAGGTCTTAAAATGTTTTATCTTTTAAATAAATTACTGTTTTTCTTAGGGCTGCAGTGTAGACTGTGTTTCTAAAAGACGAGGGTAACTGAAATGTGTAATATTCTTAGCATGAATTCCATCAGTGGCTACTGTGTCACAGTCTGGTGTTTTTCAAACACAGTGTATGTTGGTTGTAATCTTCCTCTGTAAAGTGTGCATGGCAGAGAGAGAGCTTGTTCTGGATCCCAGAGATTAAATACCTGTTGTGTCATTAAAATAGTGACATAATGAGCAACTTTATATATATTGTCTTCAAGCCTGATCAAGTTAATATATGCTTTTTAGACTGGTCCTGTAGCTGTTCTTCCAGAGAAAATATTGGCTAGAGATGGAGACATAGGTATAAATGAAAAAGTACTTTACAGCATCAAATATGGTAAGAACCTTTGTTTTCTTTTCAATATGCACACAGTCACTTACGATCTGTGTACAACAGAAGAGAATGATAATTAAGTGCAGTGTACTTCACATGTTTTAATCACATACATCTTCGCTAAGCTAAATCAGTTGAATTTCAGTCATCCTGGCAGGATCTAACTGTTTTAAAAATATGTTGATGTTCTTAACCTCCTTCCAATAATCAATTCCTAATTCAAGTGTAAGTTAGTTTAAAGGCTTCTTTTTGATCAAAGGATTTTCATTGAGGTCCATGAAGAGCTTTTCCTCTTCCTGATGGAATTTCTAAAGTCTCATGAGATGCTTAATTTGAGACCCTTGAAGTGTGCATGAATCTCCTAGGAACTGTTTTGAGGACAGAGTGGAAAAAAGCCCTTTATCTGGAATGGATGTTCATTTTTGCTGTGGCTGAGAAGATAACATTCATAAAAAGGACAGATCAGGCTTAACTGTTCTGGTTCATTCTCATTAACCAATTGTGATCTGTTTTGCAGTGGAACCCCTGGCCTATAACAACACATTCTCAATCAGTGCTGACACTGGAGTGTTGGAAGTAAAGACATCAATTGACAGAGAAGAATGTCCCTATCTTGTCGTGGGCATTCAGGTAGTGACTGTTTTCTAGTTTGGTGTGCTAATACCAAGTCTCAATTTCATAAAATAATCCGTGTTGCTTCTAATAGCATTTCTCTTGGTAATGTTGAAGGGTACTTGGTATCAAGGCCATTTAAAATGCAAAATAAAGGAGAAGTTAATTCACTGAGTACACACAGTCATCTCATGCTCTTGCATTAAGCTGGGCCAGCTCACTGTTACATGAAATTTACAGCTCCAAACTGTTTTCTAGGCAGCTCAGCAAGACAATCTTGTAAAAACAGCCGATGCAGTCGTTCTGGTTGCTATTGATGATGTGAATGACAATTTTCCGGTACTGTCACAATCAAGTTACAATGTCTCGGTCCTAGAAAATACCCCAAACGGGATGGAAATCCTTAAAGTAACAGCTACTGATGAAGATGAGGTAAGAAGACAGTGCAGGGTAATTGTTGCTGTAAATACTGCATTTCTGAAATACCATATGAATGCATTGACATTGCACAGCCATAGTGAATAGAGCTATAGATGGTTTTTAATGACTACCTAAATCTCTTTAAGCAAAACAAACTTCATTTTATTTCTTTAAATTCTTAGATTTCACTGCTGCAGCCAAAGAAGAATTTTCGGTTGTCTCCGTAACTCCTCTAGTTCGCCTAAGGTCTCAAATATGAAAATGCAGACATGTAAAACAGACACACAAATTGCCTTCAGCCTGTATGATATCTTTCTTCCATGTTTTTTCTCCTCTTCATTTCTTTTTGAACTGTGACATCAATTAAAGCGGAAAATTACATGCTCTCCACCTGGAAAATAGAAGGAAATCATCCCAAGGGACTTGCTCAGTGACTGACCTATTTAATAACCAATATCATTACTGTTTGCAGGGCGGCTTCCAGGGAACGTTTGTTCTCACTCCAACTGACAGTCCCTTCCAGCTAAACCAAGCTGGGATCTTATCTGTGAGGAACTTCACACTGTTGGACAGGGAGAGAGTGCCATCTTTTCACCTACAGGTATTAAGCCTACTCCTTTCCAAAGCAATCTGAAGCAAGCAGGTGATACTTGATCTGTTTTGGCAAGAGGCTGACTCTCTGATCTGGATCAGCAGCTAATTCGAAGGATCAAATCCAGGCTTTCACATTAGAGCTGTCTGGAGAGAAATACCCCTAGTGACACCATTTACTCCATTTGTAATGGTTGTTTGTCCTTCTGTCTGCTGATAGAGCATGCATTTGAGCAAAGCAATTTACTACACAATCTTTAAAGGTCACTGCTAGAGATCATTTACCACCTTACTATGATGTACACTCTGCAATCAACATATTGTTGCTAGATGAAAATGACAACAGCCCAACCTTCAGAGGCACGCCATATAAACAAGAGATTTTCAACAACATGACTGCAGGAATGTCCATTCTTCAGGTATGAGAAGTACTAAATGAAAATTACACTTGCAGGAGTTGAATCCACAAGTCCATGCATACACTTGAGTGGCAGTCCTATTGAATTCCCCTGAGTTCAGAAACAATTGACCTTTCATTTAACACCTCATGCCTGTTGATATTCCATAATCACAGTGTCCCGGGTGCTCAGATTGTATCTCAGATGTGTAAGCAAATAATAGAAGATTTTTATTCTTGATCTTATTTGCAGTACACCATCCTGAATTCCACAAACATAAGACAGAAAATAAGAATCTTTGATTTAGTTTTCCTAAGGCATTTAATGTAAGCCACTTCGCAAAGCAATCCAGACATTGAAAGAATTGTGAAAAGTTTTGAAAGGCTGCTGAATGTGGAGGAACTGTGGATAATTTTTGGACAAGATACAATTTCTTTAAGGGAGTAAACTACTTAACCAAATAAAACAGGAAAACAAGGTTTTAAAAAGGCTTCAGGAGATGAGATATTTAAACTCGTACCTAGTCAGTGCTGATTTAATGCTTTCCAATGAGCAATCTGCCTTCAGTGTTCAAACTGAATCTCCTGTGTTCCAATAGCCCCTGTCCTATCGCTGGGCAGACAGTTCTATCAGTTAAAGGTATAACCAAATTTTACTGTGGCTATATGGAGCTGATTTTTATATATGTACAATTTTGCAGACCTATTATTTGCTATAAATGGGGGGAAAAAACCCCACAACTAAATTATCTGCTACGTGAATGTCTTTGCAAACTACACAAAAATAAGCACTTCCATGTTGCCTGATGAAAGTACAAGAAAATACAGTAAATATATTGTATTTTCTCTAGGTTTCTGCTGCTGATCCGGATGATGGTGTAAATGGAGAGATAAGCTTTATCTTAGCTGGTGGAAATGAAGACGAATACTTTGAATTGGATAGATCCACAGGACAAATCAGTTTAAAAACAGTAATCCCATTAGGTGTCAACGAGTGTAAGAACTTTGTCTTGTGGATAACAGCTGTTGATGGTAAGACAAGATCTTAGTGGAGGTCAATACAGCTATTCTTGGTGATGTCATGGGGCTTAGTTTTATTTTGTACTTGAAGGCATGCTGTCAAAATAGGTTCCCAGAATTTATTCTTAAAATACTGGATATTTTTATGTGCTCTTGGTTTTGAAGATAAGAAGAAAGCTGTATCTCTGGTCAAGCTCTTTTTCCCACTGATGCTGTTACATCAAATTCAAGATTTCTTTATGACTATGGCAAGGAAGAATGTGCAAAATAGCATAGATCTCACACCTTTCTTTATCTTAATTATTGACTGGTGCTGCACAGCACAGAGTACAGAGATCCACGGATTTATAACATGGTCATCAGTCAACGAGGAGTAAAATGTGATGAGTAACTTGATAGTTGTTGTCTATGAGTGCATTAAAAATTAAAATGGAGATGCCAAAGCCATTTTCAGAATGGCCTGCACCAACATAATTTTCTTAATCATATTTATTGGGGGGTTATTTGCTTTTAAAGAATAACAGAGAACTCACTGAACATTTGTGATCTGAGTAAGGACAGAGATAAATGTAACCTAGGAATGGTATCCCACTTCTGGTAGCATAAACATAAAGTGCTTTTCAGCCTCCCAGTTATCCCCTGGTTGCATCAGTATGAGCTCTGTGTATTCATAGTTCTGGCTCCATGTATAAAGTAGATACTGGGGGAGTTACAGTTACAAGAGAGATTCACCAGTCTATCGTTTGCCTGTCTGCACTAATATTGAGGTTCATGAGCTTTTGTAGGCATAACGCCCAACGCATGAACCTGTGAGCATGGTTAGGACTTTGCAGCAGTATCATAATAAGGATTTACAAAAACCCAAGCAAACTAGTACCCATGGAAGAGTATTTTATTACTGTTTTCAGGCAAAATGTATTTAGTGCGTCTGCTGGGAGAGTGTTTTCTTTTGCTTGCAGGTGGGACAGTTCCAAGAAGTTCATCAGTGCCAGTCCAGATCTTTGCAGTTGGAGATTCCAGACCACGGTTCATTCAGAAAACATATAATGTCTCTGTGGAGGAAGAACTAGCCTATCCTGTTGAAGTAGTGAGAGTAAGAATCATAGAAACATTTTGATTTATTGCTTCCAAGTTAATTAGTTTTTGGCTTTTTTCATATAAAGGCAGAGTTTTTAATATGTGTTATATGTATTGACATTTCTGCTTGAGTGACATTCCAATAAAAGAGCAGGCTGCTCAGGAAGTTTGTGGAGCCCACTTCTCTTTAGATGTTTAAGGCCTGTCTGGATGAGGACTTCTGTAGTTGATTTAGGCTTTTAGGCAGTTATGCTTTTCAGTGATCTGTATCCTGCTCGAGCAGGAGGGTTGGACCCAATGGCCTTTGAAGGCCTCTTCCAACCCTAATAAACTGTAAACTGTACACTGGATTTTTATGCATATTGTGGCTTAATTTTTATGCCTTTTGCTGAATAAAATTAGTTTGGACATGATTAAAACCATTATTATTTTGCAGGTAGTGGTTTATTTACTTCAATTACTTTACTTATAACATGCCATATCTTTCACAGGTAGAGTATGAGTCTCTAAATCCCCATATAACAGTTAAGCTTCAAGTACTGACGGAACCTGACAAATTTAGCATTGATACCAATGGAATAATCTCTACAAAAACCAAGCTGGACTATGAATCCCAGAATAGCTACACCCTAACTATCTCTTTGTCAGATGGAAGTACTGCTGACTATGCTACAGTGTTTGTCAAAGTTACAGACGTCAATGATAACAGTCCAGTGTTCAATGTAACCAGCTCTGCCATTACTATTCTGGAGAACATGCCAACTGGAATTAGTATTGCCAGCGTGTCAGCTGTGGATGCGGACGAGGGCTTTAATGGATTAGTGGTTTATACTCTGAAAGGTGGAGAAGAAAAATTGGTTATTAACAACTCAGGATCAATTTTACTGGAAAAGGTGCTGGACAGAGAAGAACAAGGCTTCTATAACTTAACAGTGATTGCCAGTGACCAAGGCCAACCCGTGCGGTCTACAGCTCTTAATCTGACTGTCATCGTTGATGATGAGAATGACAATCATCCACTCTTCTCATCAAGAAAATTTGAAGTGGATGTCTTTGAAAATGAAATGCCTGGAAGGGCACTGCTGACAGTAGCTGCTACTGATGCGGATGCTGGGATAAATGCCTTCGTGAAGTACAGAATAGTTAGACAGCATCCTCCAACATCCTTGCCGATGTTTCTTGTCAACTTGACCACAGGCCAGCTCAGCCTGAGCCAACAACTGGATTTTGAAACCACAAAGCAATTTGAAGTAGAAGTGGAGGCATCAGATGGAGGCCAACCAAGTCTCAGCTCTACAACAAGTGTTGTCGTGAACGTACAAAATGTCAATGATAACCCACCAGAATTTAATCAGGCAGTTTATGATATATCTCTGTTTGAAAACCTGCAGAAGGGTAGTCCTATCTACACGTTCAGCATTACTGACAAGGATGAGGTAGGTACTGAATTAACCTCCTCCTTTGATTCTGATAAATCAAAGTGATTTGAATGTCTTTATTAATATGAAATAAAGTGGAGTAGTAAATGGGCAAAGGGAGATTTCTTAAATGATTGACAACAACTATATTCAGGTCAAAACCCCCTGAATCTTGCTGTCTATGGAGCCAGCAATAAAATTTAAGACACTGTACAAAACAGTTTACAGAGTGTGAGAGTGTATGAGAGAAGCTTCTCTCCCTATGTATAGGAAATACTGCATGGCACAAGTTGTTTCTGTGCTTGTGCACAAGAGACAAATGCATTCATTGCACACCAGATAGAGAATAGGTTTTTTGAAAATATTTTTAAGTTATTACTTATTAAGTCAGAATAATAAATTCTGGTTTATTACTGCTTGCTCACTTGCTTCTATCAGAGAAAATCTGTTAGTGCATTTCTGTAATGCAATAAACTTGCCCTTAGTATCAGCTTTGTTAGGGAGAAAGGCAATTTCTAAACCTGATTCTTCCTATTAAAGAAGAGACAGGATTTAACTCTCCTTCTTGAATATTGTTTCTTTCTCCCCATGTTTGATAAAAGAATTTCATGCGTAGCGATGGCACTGGGAAAATACTTTGGAGAAAGACATTCGCTTGTGTCTGCTTTAGAGAAGCATAAACGGTCCTCCCAGTTCAGACTCCACTGAACTTTGTGCTACCGCTCTTTGTGTTATGGGGTTGGTCGTAGAGAGCTTTAGGGAGGGGATGTGTAGCACCCAAACAGGGAAGCTGACAGGGGCTTCCATCTACCAGTTTCTGCTTGCCAAGGAAATGCATTATTCCCACAGCTCAGGGAAGTGCTTGTACTTCTACAATGAGAAGTGTTATAGAAAGGTGCTAATGGGACTTTAAAAAATGTAAGTATTTGTGATTTTAAATCTTAAATTAACTATGTTTTCTTTTTAGGATGGTTTTTCTCAAGGATACTTTATTCACAACAGTACAGTGTTTACTGTGGATACCCCTGGAACACTTTCCTTGAGGAGTGACACAGAACTGGACAGGGAGACTACATCTGAATTCACTTTACAAGTAAATTTGGGAGCAGACTTCAGCTTTGGTTCCTACTTCATTCCCCCGAACCCTTCTTGGTATCTTCATCAGGTGGTTCAAACAGCAATGCAGTCAACTGTCAATTCCATTTTTCTTTCCTACTTTGACAGGTATGGGCAGTTGATGCTGAAACAAATGGACTTAATTCAAGTGCCCTGTTCCACATCACTGTTCTGGATGTCAATGACAATAACCCTGAGTTTCAGGCACAGCCATACAGTTTTGTGATTCTGGAAGGAGATTACACACTGGGTGCTCCTGCTAGAGTTGGACAAGTAACTGCTACTGATTTGGATGAGGGAGATAATGCACGGATTACTTATTCCTTATCAGCTGAAGATGGGGATAATCCATACAGCATCCAGCAGGTAAGACTCTGGATATGCTGAAAGCAATGTTTAGGTACTGCTTTTCATGAAGTTCCTTCACCTGGGAAGATACATCAGGTAAAACGAGTGGTCAGTAACTGCTCTAGTACATATGAAAACCAGCATGTGCTCTGCGGTTTGGAAATGTCAGTGTCATCTCTTTTGAGAACTCTGTGTATTAAAGCTATCAAAACCCTCCATGCACTGAACTGTATTGCCTCTTCTAGGATGGAACCATTGTGGCTAATGGCTATGTAGACCGAGAAACTAAAGAGAAGTATGAGCTGCTGTTGGTGGCATCTGATAATGGGGTTCCTCAAAGGCAGGTAATAGAGAGTAACATTTTATTTGTAACTGCTTTTTATTAATCAATTTAAGTGTCTGAGCTTCTTACATCTCGTGGTTTTCTCCTGTCACGTGCCAGAATTTCACGTACGTCAGCATTCAAGCATTAGATGTGAACGATAACCCTCCCCGGTTTACAAAAGCACAATACTCAGCCAGTGTACTTGTAGCAAGTGCAAAAGAAGGAGCTTCTGTACTGTCTGTGTCTGCTACTGACCTTGATGCTGGGAACAATTCTGTTATTTCATACAGGTAAACTTTTGTTGAAGAATCAGAAGAGTATTTCTCATTAAGTGGTTTTATTTGCCATAAGAATATAAGAGCTGTTCTGTAAGTAGAAATGATTTTGGATCTGGGGGAGAAGGACAGTCATAACTGTGTTTTTGAGCTTGTCAAATTACAACTACGCTGTAAGAAAGAGAATGCAATCACATGGTAAACATAGCAACAAGAACCAACAGCCAAGATTTGTTTCAGTTACAGAAAGTTTGAGTATGTTGGATTTTGAGAAGGAATTAAATGTACCTCTGGGTGACTGTCTTTTAACTTGTCTTTGGGTGGTTGGGAAGAAGAGATCAAGAGTGACTTTCCTAATGCTCTATGCATAAAAAGATAATTCTAGAAAGGGTTTGGTATGAGCCCTATATCATGGAGAATACCTTGACATAAAAAGCACTGATTGAGTGCTGAGGGCAAACAAATGACTCAGTCATCTGTGGGTGTTTAATGTATTGAAAGAGTATTTTTAACTGTGTGATGACATTCTACCTCAAACCTGTTACTTATGTTCGTGAGCCATCCAGTTATCTATAAGAGTTTGCAGAACACTGGGAACGAGCAACATTCTGATGAATGTCACCTGGATTTTGTATATCGCTGAATATAGAGCTGTGTGTGCAAGAAAATCCTTCTCTTCAAGGGAATAACAAAGGCTTGGGGTGTAATGGCAGCTGAAGGCAGGAATGTTGTGGGGTTTTTTTGATGCAAGACATATTTGGAAATAAAAAGGCCAATGTATTTAGGCTAATGACACAGCAATTAAAACCTGCTTTTTAAATAGGCAAATACTGTCTGTTGAGTGCTTGTTACAGAAGTAATGGTAAGCAGATGGTACTTCCAGGGTCATGAATATGAATGTTATACTGATTTCTCTTTAATCAGCCTCATGAACCATTCTGATGATTTCCATATAAACAACCACACTGGAGAAATCACTCTCAGGAGTAACTTGGACCATGTCAAAGCCGACACAGTTGTTACCCTGGTAGTTATTGCTGCTGATCATGGAGTTCCTCAGCTTACATCAAATGGTAAATCAAGTCCTTTCACTTTTTTTTTTCCTAGTGCCACATCTACAAGTCTTTTGAATACAGACAGGTTAGGCAACTCCACCATCTGCCTGGACAGTATGTTCTTCAAATTGGTGATCCTTGCTCTCATACCACATTCATATAACACTGCTGCCATGTCAGTGGAGTTATTCTGGGACATCATGTTTTGTCTGTTAGACACTAATCCTTATTACTATTGATTTTATAATTTTTCATCTCATTCTGTGATTTTCTGTTAGTGTCTCAAAAATTTAGAGAAATAGAGCACAAGTCATGATGATGTCAGCAGTAACTTCCCTGTTTTCGTTTGTTTTCTCTCATTAGCCACTGTTACTCTTTACCTGCTGATGAACATTAGCTTTGGATTGGCTTTTGATAGCTCCAGCTACGAGTTCAGCACTGCAGAAGAGGAACCCCAATGGACTGTTGTTGGCTCTGTGAAGGCACTGACGGGAAGCACCGCTGTGCAAGTAGTGTACACTCTAAAATCTCATCGTGACAAGTTCTCTGTTGGTGACCAAGGAGAGATTGTGACCCTTGTCAGGCTGGATCGAGAAGACAATGACCTGTACAGCATAATTGTAGAAGCTGCTGATTCTATGGTGCCACCCAATACAGCTGTTTCTTTGGTATGGTATTTGACACACTTAAGAAAAAGTTAAAAGGTATATAAAATATTTTAAAATACTGTCAGAATCAAGCAATATCTAGAAAAGCATTACATAAGCATGAGGGTTGTGTGAGCCTTTTATTTAATTTCCCTTTCTACTCCTGAGAAGTTATTACCATCTTGATGGATTGTCAACCTCACCAGTTATGTCACTCCCTGAGGGTTCCTCTGTGAACTACCCTTAACCAGAGAAACTGATTATGCTGAAACAGGTTCTGGGCCTAATTCTGTCAATGCAAGAGGTCGATGAGTCCCATCTCTTCCAGGTAGAATATAAATTATCTCACTTGCAGAGGTGGAGAATAAGTTTTAAAAAGGCTTAAGTTGCAGAAATGCTAAAAGGCATTTGTTTACCCCGTTGGTTTTGGGGATTTTGTTTATGTTTCTTTCTTGTATGCTTCCATAGATTAAAATTATTCAAAATTCTCCTTTCACTAAGGTTTCTGCAGGTCAAATACTGACTCTATTTTTTCCTGCTTTTATTATTATTTTTTTTAATATACAGGTGACTGTGAGAGTTATTGACATTAATGACAATTCTCCAGTTTTCTCAACATCGATTCAAACGAAACTATCAGTTCCTGAGAATGCAGCTAGTGTAGACTTGGGCGTATTTTCTGCTACTGATCTGGATACAGGAGATAATGCACTGATAAACTACACTTTGCAAGATGATTTTGCTGGAATGTTCCATATTAGCAGTTCTACTGGCAAGCTGATGACAAAAAAATCCTTAGACAGAGAGATGATGGACAGCTATGAACTGAAAATAATAGTAAGTGGACAAATTTCATGCAAGTTCAGAGAATTACCAGTGAACAGAAGGGAAAAGGCGGAATCATCACAAGAAAATCTCAGTGAATTTCATTAGTCTTTGTTAATTAATTTCAACCGTTTGTTTTTTCATTGAGGAGTTTCTTTTCTGCTGTGTAAACTGGTATTAGTGAATTAATTATCACAAACATAGTCCCGCGACAGCTTCCTGTGAAACCACAAAGCGTTCCTGACTCCACTTCAGACCACGCAGCTGTCATAATGCTGTATTGTTTCTACTGCTTTGGGGAGACTTTGCTGCATATTGGTTGTCCCTTTTCCTCATTGGTTTTTATTTCTCAAAAGATAGCTATCGAGACCTTTCTAAAATACCTGAAATATAGATAAGGTTAAAAAAAATGCAAAGCATAATGTTTCCTGTAAAATTTGTCTATCTGTTGTGGCTGAGTCCAGTGATTTTCGCTGCTATTAATCAGGTGAATTATTGTGCATACAAAGACACTTCCAGCACTGACTGGGAAGTTTGTATATCCATGGAGTGCTGCATTTAGTGACACCCAGTTTCCTCACAGGCCACCGATTCCGGCAAGCCGCCACGATCTGCAAGCTTAGTCCTAAGCATCACTGTAGATGATGTGAATGACAACCCACCGGTGTTTCCCCAGAAGTCATACTCTGTGACTGTGAAAGAGAATGAGCCTCCACACGTGGTATGTGGCAATCAGAATAAATAGGCTGTTTAGCAGTTGCTTTCTTTAGGTAGTGGCAGTAAGGTATGTGACTACACAGTGGTGAGCCTCTTGGGTCCTGGAGCCTGTAAGGTCACGTGGTGAGTTAGTTCGATTTGACAGTGCAGTGCCTATTCCACTGACTCTTCCGAAATCTCCTATTGTGCTGCTTCCCTTTCCCCTGCTTCCCCAGCAGCGATACTACACTGCAGGAACTGAGCATGCCAAAGGACCTAGAAGCACCACATTTTAAAGCTGCTTAAGAACAACATCTCCCTGCTCCTTTCTATCTCCTCCCAATGTATCCACTTCAGGCTCCCTATCTGCCTTGAAGGCATAAACTCATGTTTGACAGAAGACAGGGGACAAGATACCACTTTAGAATCTATAACAGCTGTCCCCAGCCCTGCTCTGTGTCGACATTCTAACAGTGCTATTAATGGCCGTATGAGTAATTCAGCCCCTAAACACTAGGAAGTGAAATACCAGCCTTGTGTGAATGTTGTACCACTCTTCATTGCGCTTTAAACCTATCTGGTTTGGTTTATTTTCTTTTTCTTATTCAGATTTTGAGTGCAACAGCCACAGATGAAGATGTAGGCTACAATGCCATTATTCATTACACCATAATCGAAGAGACTTCTTCATTTCAAGTTGGAGAACTGTCTGGAAACATTGCTACTCTTCAGCCTCTAGACTATGAAAGTTGTTCCCAGTACAGATTTATTCTAAAAGCTTTCAATCCCGGAGAGCTATCTCTTCAGGACACGGTGAACATTACAGGTAGCTGTGGCTGTGAGACGTGAAGACGTGTCTTACACAGGCCAACGTTACTTACTTCAGTGTATTCACAGATTGTTCTGTCGTATTTTTTGAGTACCTACTGACAATTAGATTGAAAAGGATTCAAAAAACATCATTCAGGTTTTTTTCTGCTTGTTTACAGAAAGGTTGCATCTAGGGAGACAAAAAAATGTCAACAGTGGGTTTTAGGTTTGTTTAAATAACAGCACTTGGTCACTGCGGGGTTTTCCCCCTAAAAAGTATTCTTTATCCCTCAACACAACAGCAAAGATTTCTGTGCAGTTGGTATCCTAGTTTTTGAGCAGTCCTACTCTGGATCAGCATGACTGGAACTATTTGCATGTTTATTACTTCTTGTTCTGTGTTATTTATGTTGCCTTACATCCAGCCCCACTATTTGTGGACTACGACCCTATTGTGTCAGGTCTTGTAGAGATGCAAAACTAAGCAATTCTGTCTTGCAGTGCTTGCCATCTCAGCCAAAGACTAGAGATACCAAATGAATATGGACACAGAAGGGAGCCCAGTGAAACAAGAAGATGATATTATTCATGACAGCTAGTAGTGACAGGGCTAGCCAGAAGAGCAGCCCTTGTGGGAAACACTTGCTTGAGCAGTAAATAATTGAATCTGCAAAGGCACGTGTTCTGAAGTACAGAAAACAGGGTTGAAGGAGTTCCAGCTCAACTGAGAGAGATGTGCTGGTTTACATTTGCTAGAGAAACAGCTTGTATCTGTTTGGGTGATGTTTATGCTCAGGCAAGGACCTTCTTTTCTTAGTTACGGTGGAAGACGTGAATGAAGAAGGACCCGTATTTGATAAGTCCTCATATTACCACACCCTTCTGGACAACTCCACAGCCGGCACGCTGGTAGTAGATATCAATGCGAGAGATGAAGGCAAGGATTACGATGAAGGCATTTTCTACAATATTTCAGGTACATTAGCAGAACATCTTTTGTGTATTTTTTACTGAGGTACCTGTGTATCCCTAAAACTAAATGTCGTGGCCTAAGAGTGAGGTAATGGTTGTAAACTGTAACGTCAGGTACCGACTAGATGCCAGGGGTGGAAAAAGTACTTTGTGAAGATATGAAGATAAATAAGTACTAAAACAGGTTGCCCAGAGAGGGTGACTTCGGAGGTTTTCAGCACAAGATGGATCAAAGCCTTGAGCAATTTGCTCTGAATCCATTCCTGACTCCTGCTTTGAGCCAAGAGGTTGGATTAGAGGGCTCAGAAGGGCCCTTCTAGCCCAAATAATTCTGTAATGCAGACATGAAATCAACAAAGGGCCATGTATCTTGCTCCTAATCACATATATGGATTAAGGTTTCAACAAGTGTCTCTCTGAAATCTCCAGCACAGATTTCAGTTGCTTGTCTCTGCTGGCTCCATTGAACATTTCCAACTCTTGTTTTGCTGTCTTCAGGTGGAAACTCAAACAGCCTCTTTAGCCTTTCCAATACCACAGGTGTACTCACATTAACAAGAGACTTATCCACACAGACTGTTCCCCTGTATTACTCCTTGACAATCACTGCTACTGATTCAGGTCTGCCACCTATTTCATCTTCTGTAAAGGTACTTAAGTGTTTACCTTTGTTGACTTGCTGTATGTATTCTCCAGACTGTTTTATTCTAAACTGAGCATAGCTACACCAGGAATGAGTATTAGTGAGGCAAAACTATGCCAAACAGGAATGAGCATGTCAAAGTGCTGCTTCTGCTTCAGGAGCAGGTTCCGGGATGATAACAGTTACAAATTTATGGCTGCTATAGCAGTTTCTGGCACACTGCTTACCACTGGTATGGTCATTCAATTTCAGAAAAGAAAGACAGATGCTTTAGTCAGTGCAGCAGGAAGATGGGAGGAGTGGAGGCTTCTGTGCGAGGTCAAAGAGTGGGACAGTCAGAGGGGATGTATTGGAAATATCTGATGAAATGAACAGGAGCAGCACATGAGGTGTTCCCTTTTATTTTCCTGTACTGCAAGAAAAGTCTTCAATTTGAAGAGTGAGAAAAGCAAATATGATAAAAGAAATGTCGCCTTGTTCAGTGCTTACAAGTGGCTTTTGCCACCAAGTATCACTGTGCAGAAGAATTACAAAAAGACTATAAATTTATCTAGATAAAGACTGTGGAAAATTATATTCAACAGAAACTGGAAATGTGGACTTAGGAGCCCTCCTTCTTCAGACCATTGGGCAGCAGCTGTCCAGGATAACTTACGAGTAAATTATCTTGACTTTTGTGAAGCAGCAAGTATTACTTCCTTGCTGCCTATCACCTTTTTTAACATATAAAGTCAGTTATAATTTTAAAATACTGTATTTACCAGCTCCTGCTCTGGTCCTGCATTCACCAGTGCAAGAATTTGATGCAAACACAGATCAGTGCCTCTTTCCAAGGGCTGTTTAGCTGGACAAGTAATTCTAGATGCGCTCAGTGCAATGAACTGAAATCCCTCTCTGTTCTGAGGAAAGCATACAGATCAGCCTAGACCAGTGAGGCAGCTGGCATTTTTCACTAACTCTTGTGACCTTCAAGGCACTAATTTGCCAAACTCAGCATGCAGCAGTCACAGTTTTCTTACTGACCAAGTTCCAGACTTCTTCTGTTTCAATAGAAAACCTGGAGAAGTAACTTCTGTGATCTTGTCCTTCTCTCTCTAGGTGTCCATAGTCATCACTCCCATCAACTTTCCCCTCCCAGTGTTCTCTGAAGCAGTCTATCACCCTGCCCCTCTGAGCGAGAAGACTGTGCCAGATACCTTTGTTGTACAGATCAGTGCTTCATATAAGGGGCCTGTGGTATACAGTATTGCCCCTGAAGATGGAAAGGGTGAGCTCTTTATGTGGCATAACAAGGGGGAGGGTGTTGAGATTGCTGAGGTTGTTCATCCTGAAGAGAAGGCTCCAGAGGGACCTTCCAGCAACCTTCTTTATTGCAGTGAGCAGTCTGTTTCCACTGAAAGGTTTGAATCCTCAGTTTTAACAAATGAAGTGATTGAAGAGAATTTCTGTTGTTTTTTCACAGGGTATTTCAGTATTGACTCATCCACTGGTATCATACAAACAAAAACACACCTGAAACTGGAAGATTTTCCACTGATTTTCAGTGTGCGAGCCACAGATTCATTAGATGCTGCCATATTTAATGAAGTTCCTGTGAATGTAGAAGTTATCGATGAAAACGATTTCCATCCGGTTTTCCAATTCTCTCTACTAGAAGAAAGTTTGGAGGAGGTAAGAACGTGCCATCCCAACTGAATGGCTGAAAGTAGTCTAAACAGAAATCTGATGGGGAGCATGCGAGTGGATGTTCAGCAGCTAGACCAGCTTGCTGTTCTGCTTGGCCATGTGGTGGTTTAAGGGTTATTCCAAGCTGAAACTCCCAATACACAAAATGAAGGGTCTAGAAGTGGATGTGTTCAAGTGACTCTGTTTTGCTAATAAGGGGCTCCATATCAAAAACCAGCCGCTTCACTTTGCGTAGTTGTACACAGGGATTATTTAGGTGCTTTCCAGATCTAGTGGATCTGTGCTGAGTAGCGCAAGGACTCTCACTCAGCCTCTTGAGCTTCACACAGAGAAGCAGCAGGCAAAAGTTGCTAATTTAGCAACGTTTCTCCTCTTGCTCCTGTGCAATCTGTTGTGATTCTTCCTGACATAATCATCAGCAGCAAACTAGATCTCAGTCTGGCTCTGATGCTGATACCCTTAACTAAAGAAGCTTTTAGTTAAGCAAAAGCTCAACGTTCTTCTCTTCAGTTTTCATACAGCACCTTTCATGCTTCGATGCATCAGCTGGTTTCTTTAAACACTGATGATCTTTATATTTTCTATAGCATGTACCTTGCCTTTGAGACCTGCAGGCTGATTCACACACATTTTCTTTAACAGCCCCAACCGATTTCACCACTGAGCTAAAAATGGCTGCAGTTCTTACACCTGTTTGTGATGTTCCCAGTCAGTGTAATGGATAACATTTCAAATCACATTTACCAAACTTCAACATTGATTTCCATGGGAAACAATCAGGAAGAATGTACACAACAGGATCAAACAAATTCAGATCCAGTCTGTAATTGCTGTGCAAATGAAACACTGATTTTTACTGTCAGTGTTGATGCAATTAACACTTTTAAAAGGGAAGAAATGGATTATATATTTTGAAAAGAGGAATTATTAGCTAAATGGTCTTCAGAAAGAGATATGATTTTGATGTTGAGAAAATCTACTGAATTTCATAGGAGTGGAGGTCTGGTTGAAATCATGGTGACTTCTCTTCCTGAAGATCACTGCTGTGGATCAAGGCATGAAGAGAGGATAGTTAATATATGTCAGTTAGGGAAAACAAGAGATTCCCCTGCTGTGCTGAATGACTTCTATGATTTTGATTTTACAATGACTATGTACTGTAAGAGGCTAAAGTATCTGTTACTTCTCCCCTTTCACATTGCAGCTGACCAGCTTCTGACAGCCTCAATCTGTTTGTCATCCGCAGAATTTACCCCCTGCTCCGATTGTCCAGTTGAAAGCTCAGGATAATGACACAGGTAGAAATGGCGTGCTCACATATGGCATTCTTAGTGAGAACAGGCTGAAATTCAGGATAGATGAGACAACCGGAGTTCTCTATTCCACTACCTCGTTTGATTATGAAGAGGAACCTACAGAGTACCAGGTTTGCTTCAGGTTTCTTAAGTCTTTGTTACTCAGAACTGTTTATCTTTCCCTAGAGTAACAGATGACACCGTTTAGCTTGATACTGCTTGAACATCGTGTTCTTTTAGAATGTAAGCATCTCAAGACATGATGCATTATTAAAGCAAGACATTGCCTTTAGACTGCAATGAAATTCAAGCAAGGCTCACAGTTCACCTGTCCTACCGAGTCTCAAATGCTTCAGCACATAACTGATTCAGTGATAACTCATGCGTTCAGTGCTGTTTGCTTGAATCTACTGAACTGCCGCCTGGCAGGTACAATTCCCAGTTAATCTTTATTGTTGCTGCTACTGACAAAAGTTTCTTAAGATTTTGTTCTGCTTCAAGCAGAAATCTTTGTGAATTTGTTGCTCCTACAACAAACAGCCTGTAAAAAGGGCTGGGGTTTTATACATTAAATTCTCCTTCAGTTTTCAATGATCATTTTGAAGTGAAGCCAGGGCTTGACTTTTCATTTCTAAAAGCACTCTGAAGTTTGAAACTCACCAAGAATTGTTTAATCCTTATACATAAACTACTAGTGTGAGATCTGATTACCAACAGTTGTGTACCTGACAGGTTGTGATATACGCTGAGGATGATGGAATCCCAGAGAAGAAGAGAGGTTACTGCACAGTTGTCATAAAGATCATTGATGTTAACGACTGGCCACCTGTCTTTGATCCAGTGCCTGTGTTCAATGTAAATGAAAACGTGCCTGTGGGATTCACAGTTGGAAAAATAACAGCGACGGATAGAGACTCGGGAGACAATGCCTTTGTTGTGTACAGCCTGACAGGTAACATGGGATCTTCTCACAAGCATCGCATTGTTGCCTGTACTGTTACGAGTGTAAATAGTGTTACCTGTGCTGTCTCCTAACCCCTTCCCACGTCAGCCAACAAGGTTCACTTTTACCTTGTTTGGGATTTTCCTAATTTATGCTCATGTGGCTTTCAAGCTGGTGAGTAGGAACTTCTTTTGCAGAAGCTGCAGACAGTTGTGCTTTTAATCATAGTCTTAATCCTGTTAAAAATAAGCTCTTAAAAAACATGTTTAGCTCCTTAAGTGCTGTAGCTGCAACCAGCAGTCAATGAAAAAACTGCCCATAGCTTTCCTGAGTGAGGAACTAGGGCCTAATTCACCCCTGCCTTGTAGAACCCCTTGTGCCTGCACCAGGTATTTGATGCTGATAAATTAAGCCTCTCCTTAGCCCATGGCTTATGAGCATCTCGCAGCTATTAGGACCAGATGTAAATGGCATCACAAGTGTGTCAGGCATCCGATTGACTATGGAGAGCTGCGGGAAAGCTGGCATCTTCACCCTTGTTGTGGACACCTTTACCTCTGCAGAAGCGTGACAATAGAGAGCAGGTCTCCTATCTGCTACCTCAGACCTCTGCCCAGATCATTAATACAAAATGCCTTCAATTTAATTTGATGTGATGTGCCAGCTTCCTGTCATGTTGAGCTGTGGTAGCTGATTGTATTCCAGTTGAGAAGAGAGCACCTTTTCCCACTGCCCCTAAAGCTGGCAGAGATGGGGATTCAGACACCTCTGTACCAGACCCTGCAGTAGTTGCAGTACTTGGTTTTGTGGTATGGACCACCCAGAGTGATGCTTATAAGGAGCACACTCTTGTCATGGCTCTTCATGACTTTCAAGAAGCAACCATTGAGAGCAGATATACAGAAGGTCAGAAGAGTATAAACATGCCTGGGAGCACCTCCGATTTCCTGTAGGAGTTGCATAGACTTGGAGGCAGGAGGAACATGCCTCCAGAGATTGGCTTCAGAACCACAGTGTGCTGTCTCTCATTGTTTGCTTGCCTCCAGCACTATTAATTTTTGTGTGACAGATGCATCTGCACAACTTTTTAAGGCGTTCTGCTGTTCACGTCAAACGCTCCTGCACTCAGAAGCATTTCGGTTTTTCTTGTGCATTATCGATATCATCATTAAAAAATTATCAAGCCAACAGTAAATGTGTAATTTAAAAGTGTAGTTAATTCTGTTCTGTGTTTGTTGCTTCTTGTGTCTCAGGTGGTGGAGGAAATACATTTGAAATAGATGAAATACACGGCACCATTAAGATAAAGAACTCTCCGAACTATGAAACCATTAATAAATACAACCTTACAGTGACTGCAGTCAACAACAAATCCGTCCCATTCCATGAGGTAAAGGACTGTCACTGTAACAGCAGCGACTTTGCTGTTCGGAGTGCATTTTGAAATAGTGGGGGAGAGATCTGTCAAAGATGTTTATAATGCTGCAATGAAGATGAGGAAGGAAGGAGAACACCTCCCTTATGAAGAAAGGCTGAGGGAGCTGGGTCTCTTGAGCTTGGAGGCTGAGAGATGACCTCATTCATGTCTATAAATATGTGAGGAGTGGGTGTCAGGAGGATGGAGCCAGGCTCTTCTCAAGGTCATCTGGTGATAGGACAAGGAGCACTGGGTGCCAACTGGAAGAGAGGAGGTTCCATACCAATATCAGAAGGAACTTCTTCCCAGGGAGGGTCCCAGAGCACTGGCACAGGCTGCCCAGGGGGGTTGTGGAGTCTCCTTCTCTGGAGACGTTCCAGCCCCGCCTGGATGTGCGACTTGGTTCAGGTGGTCCTGCTGTGGTAGGAGGATTGAGCTGGATGATCTTTTGAGGTCCCTTCCAATCCCTTCTGATTCTATGAATATATTAGTTACCTAATTGTGTTTAGGGTCAGAAGTTTGTGACTAGTGTCCAAAAGCGTGTTATACTCTATAAAGCTTAAAGATGACACACAGTAGAATGTGACCAGGCTTCTTAGCAGAATAACCTGTGCCAGGCAATTGGAATTCTTGCCTGCTGTTGTTAGTACTGTTAAGTGCTGTGATAACTTTTCATGGGAGAAAAAGCAATTTTCAGCAAATTGTTCTAGTTCTGCTGTTTTTTTTTATTTGAAAAGCTATTACACACTTAACCGAGCTAGAACCTGCGTGGTTCCCTTAATTGCATCTAGCAGCAGCAGCAGGACATGTTGGTCCCTGAAATGCATCCTGCCACCTCTCAAAAAAGAGAGTCCTCCTGCAACACTGCATTCCTGCCTCTCACATACTAAAATTAAACCTAACACAGTGTTTACCACAGCTACGTAAGCTGCAGCGTACTAAGTAACACATTCTACGTGTTCTAAAATGTGTGAAACCGTTTTGTTTTCCAGGCAACTACCCACGTCACTGTTCTAGTGATTGATGTGAATGATAACGCTCCAGTATTTGCTCAGAGTTCCTATTCTGCTTCTATAAACATGCTTAACCCAGTTGGTGCTCATGTCATAACAGTGAGTGCCACCGACAAAGATCAGGTAACTGCTCCTGTTTGATTTTGACGCTGCTCTAAGCTGCAGCCCAGATGTATTTTTCACTAGGCATGACATACCAAACATAGCAGAAAGTGAATTCTAACAGTGCTGGGAGCTGGGAATGAGGACTTGCAGTGTTTGTGCCTTGACACTGATGTGCTCCCTGTCCATGGGATGTTTCTTCAACTGCATTTGCCTTAATTCTTCCCCTTATCACATGGCCTTGCAGGAGTATGTAAGGATCAAAGCAGTCTCTGACATTATTTGAGCTTCTGAATGAGAAGAACCGGTAAAAAATAAGCACTGCCTAGCTGGCTTCGACACGGAGATGTCTCATCAAATGCCTCAGAAGTGTGGTACCCCCGATAATTCTCTGTCCCAACTTCTAGAAGTCATTTTATTTGATATATCTCTACTGCACCCATCAAGCAGTGTCCAGGTGCTGGCAGAGATACCCCGTTGTCGACCAGGTCACCATGACAGCATCACTACTAATTCCATCACTATGGAATTAGTATTCACTTAGAATTTCATTCACTTCATGGAAACATCCAGAAGTGACAACCAAGTAGGTGTAGCAGGTGCCTTCCCATTTCTTCGGGCATAATATTGATGGAATGATCTGCAGCTCTGCCATAGTGCCATAAATAATCAAATGGCCCCCTTTTCAATTATCTTTCTTAATGATTTTACACAAAAAGCTGAAGTTGCTGGACTCTGTGGGATCTTAACTGAGACCCTCATGAAACTCTTTCTTCAGACGGTGTTCTTGGTGCTGTGCCACGCAGCGTGGCTCTCATCCTCCCTGTGCCACCCCTACAGGATTCTGGGGCAGGATCCAGCACTGAGATGATTAGGCTTTGTCTCGCTCTGTTCCTGAAGTAATTATAAATCCCCAGATTAATTAGTGCCAACAGATGTTCAGATAGTGTTTGATCCTGCTGCTGCAGAGCCACGGAAAAACAAGACAACGCTTGCCAGAAATGCAGAGCAAAACGCAACAGACACAACCCGAGGGGTCTGTCACAAAGGCTGTCTCAGGACTTTGCTTCACATCTCGCGCTGTTTCCCTCTGCCTGTCCTTAAGTTAGAGAACTTATTTTTTCCACATTTTCACTGGCCAACAGCTCATGAATTTACTTTTTCTTCTTGTTTTTTCCTCATCAGCATCCATATCCAGCCCCAAGTTTTCGTTCTTGACATAAATTCACCATTCTTTAAATAAGTTCTCTGGAGACATCTAGGTATTGTTGCATCTCTTGTTTTGGTGCCTATCCTGCTCCTCAAAGTGTACCCCCAGTGAATGTAATTTCCCCAGGAACTGCTGTGGGAATGTTTTGGGGTCCTGGAACAACAGAATTCATTTAGGAGAGGTGGGGGCTTTGCCTGTTGGCCCTTTACCCTGCTGCTGTGACTTACAGCCTAAGCACAAAGTCGCTGTGAGCCTGGTTTTCTCTCTGGCACTGTGTCCATTTAAGCAGGGAACGCTGAGATTCCAGCGAGTCTCTACGAGGGGCTGCGGGCACTGAAATAACATGAACAATAGCTCCGTGACACTGTGCTCCTTTCACGGCAGGGGCTAAATGGCATGGTTGAGTACTACCTCCTCCCTGATCCAAACTTCAGCGCGTTCTTCCTGATAGAGGACACCAGCGAGGGGAAAATAATTACAACCGGAGACCTGTCTAGATCTGGAAAGATCCACTTAACAGTGATGGCAAGGGACAAAGGCTCTCCACCTTTAAATACCACTGCTGTGATTGCTGTGAGCGTATCTGACAACCTCCCGTTCGTTCCTCGGTTTAACAAGAGTGAGCTGAGGTGAGTTTTCCATCTTAAAAACAGCTAGAGGGGAGGGGGCAGGATTTTCCACAGATAATTCACTCGGTAATGGTTCAGTTTCAAAGCCTTCCAGTGCCACGACCGCTGGGGAAAGGTAACGCCATGTTTTCTCATTTATCTCCTGCATTAGCCTTTCCATTCTGGAAAACACGGGAGTGGATTATTTCATTTACACTTTTACTGTGCTCGAAGCTTTAGGAAAACTGATTGATTACACAATTGTCTCTGGCAATGAACGAGGTGAGTTCTATTTCTGAGTTAAAACAGCTAACAAAGCAATTTGCCTCGTGCTGTATGTAAATGATGAGGTGGAGAGCAAGGAGTGGAATTTGTGTCATTGTTTTTAGAGAAAAGAAAGCAGATGATGCTTTTTGGAGGTCTTGACCATGGATGTTGTCCATCTTGGCTGGAGAACTGGTGCCAACCTGCTAGAAAATGGATTCCCGTAGTTGTAAATTTGGGCAAACTGTAGGCAAGATAGAAGCTGGCAGCATGCCGCTTCCTTCTGCCAACTGCTGTTAGTCTGCCGTTCCCTTGTTCTTGCACCTATGTCTGGGCACCGGCCCTCCTTCAGCTCTGGCAGCTCTGTTGCGACACCAGTTGGTGCTCAGAAAAGGGAACAGAACCTGTGCGAAAAGCTGGACATCAGTAAGAGAGGAGTCGGGCAGCCAGAAGCTGCGTTTCTGTTCTGCGAGTGTATTGCTGCTTTATGTGTTTGGTCTGCGATTGGACCCCAGCTGCGATGATGCCTCTGCGGCTCAGCCAGCGGAAGACTTGCACTTCACATTCTCAAGGGCAGAAGACCCATGAACCAACCGATGAGCATGCAAAACACAAGAGGTGGTAGGGACACAAGTGCCGTACTAGCTGTAACAATGGAGATGCTTTTTCTCCCCCTTTAAGGTCATTTTAGGTTGGATTCCAGAAGCGGTGAGCTGAGAACAGCCGTGAACTTGAACTATGAGGAAGTTTCACAGTATGTGCTTTTAATTGAAGCAAATCAAAACCTCTCAGCTGCTGCAGAAGCCCAGCGTTCAGGTAACTTTTTGCTTTGAAAGGCATTCCAGCTTAAATCAGGGACAACAAACGAATTGTCTGTATTTACAATCCCAGATAGGAAACATGGTTCTCCTTCCTGAAACAAATCTGATGTGAAAGGTGGAAACCGAAGGCTGGGTTTGTGCAGGAGCCCTAGGAGGAGTGATGGAGAGGTCCTCTGGGCATGTCCCTGCTGTGTCCCTTCCTTCTCCCTCTTCCTCACGTGCAGCAAAGCCACTGCCTGCCCCGGCACTGAAAGCTGTGCTTTGCTGGTGTTCACTGTGCCCTTCACTCACGTCTGTTCGATAGGCCTGTTCGCTGCAAATGTGGCCATGCTGACCATCTCCGTGCAGGACCTGAATGAAGAGCCCGTGTTCCTGAGTAGCACCTACTCGGCTCGCATACCCAACGTGGTGCCATACAAGCACCCGGTTACTGCAGTGCAGGTAGGGTATCTTCCTGGGCTCTTCACAGGGCCGGGAATCTGCTGAAAGACCTGGATTCCTTCCACAGTTAAAGCAGGTTAAAGTCACTGCTAAACCTGCTCTGGGAGGCTTCAGGCAGATTCTGCCCATCATCCAGGTTCAACACAGTGCCTGTGAGGGAGGGGGTGTTCTGGGAACTGCTTCATCCCTGTCCTACTAGTGAGTCTGTCAGAGGAGCCTACTCAGGCTGTTCAGACACCGCTCTTAGGGGTTACATCCTGCACAGGCTACCGCCCTCTCCCTGGCACTGCTACCTGCTTTGTGATCTGTCAGACCCAAGAGGGGTGAATTACAGGGCAGAGCAATTCCCTCTTCTCTCAAGCCTGGTGCAGTTCTAGCCACCCTGCTGCTTTTACGCTCGCAGCTGTACAATCTGCCAGGCTTCTCTCCCCTCGGGCTGATTCTGATTGCCTGTGCCCCACCTTGTTCAGTGCATGGAGGAAACGTGAGTGCTACCCTAGATTCCTCGGGTCTTCCAAACAGAAACTGCAGAGTTCAATGGCTGAAGAGCAACGTGCAGCCCCCAGTATCACAATCCACCTCCTTTGTTTTAAACTCAGGCTACGGATCCAGACTCGGGAGCCAGTGGAGTCGTGCGGTACAGCTTAGTGAATCATCCAGCGAATGATTTTGACATCGATGAAAAGACAGGGCAGATTTTCACAGTTTCTGTAGCGGGGAAATCGGGAACATTTGATCTGGAAGTGCAGGCTGCAGACCAAGGCACGAGACAGCTCACAGCTCGGACCACAGTCAAGGTAAGGAAGACTGTCTTTTATAGTCTTGATGTGCTTCTGTGACCGAGCTCCCTACGCAAGAAGGGCTGGGTTTGGGAAGGACACAGAAATTACCTGGCTCCACACAGGAGCCTGCAGGGTTTATTGCTTCATTTCAGAAGGCACCAGGATTCGCCCCACACTTCCAGGCCAGAATGATGAGGCTGCCGTGTGAAAACACGTTGGCATCAAGACTGATGTTTAGAGGACAGAGGTTCTGGTGTGTTGGGGTGGTGTTTTTGTACTGGAGGGTACAAATGGTTTGGGAAAACCTCCCATGTGATTTCTTTTTTAGGTGACTGTTGATGCCAGTTCCCGTAACAACATTGTGACGGTGGTACTTAACCAGAAGGTCAACATGGTTGAAAGAAACATCGCTGAAGTGAAGAGGTAGTTCTGAAAGCCTGAGGCTTGTTTTGATTAACTAATGACAGGGTAAGACACCCTTTGGTTAGGGGGCGTGACAGACCACAGGGGAACTGATACAGCCAGGGACTGAGCAAAGCTGTGCCCTCAGCATGAGGTAGTTCACAGTACTTGGGAGAAATCACAGGAATCCACCAGTTTTCATCTGAACGGCTGGATGTCAGAGGGGTCAGTGGACTTGATTTCAAGAGGTCATCACAGCCCACTGTTTCTGGGATCTACAGCAGGATCTAAAAAATTTTGCATGGACCTGAAGTACAGATAGGGGATGGACAGGATGGAAACCACAACACAAACCCACCCTTGCTACAGACACAGCAGCAGAGCTGCTCACAGAGGTCTCGGCCCTACAGAGCTGAGGAATTAGCGATGTGTGGCTGGCCATCCTGCAATTAAGAACGCGTTTCTGGCCTTCACGGTGTGCCGATGAAGCCCCCTGGTCTTTTGTTTGCTTATACACGGGCACATAGTTACGTGGTGAATACCGAGTCCTGGGCCAATCCAGCATGGAAACCTCTCTGTGAAAGAAAGACAAGAAACACTTTGCATTCTGAGACTGAACTCCCCTCCTCCCCACTCTCCCTGTCTGTACCACCCTCCAGGTACCTCTGTGCTTGCAGAAGATAGTGCCAAGTGTGAAATGAGCCATCTCCGCGTGGGATGTCGCGTGACACTGGTTATAAGTGCAGGCGAACGTGTTTGTCGTTGCCCAGCTAACTAAAAATGTTTTCTTGATGTGGTGGCAGGGTCTTAGCCGCTAACTTAGCATGGAACATCTATGTCATCGCTGTTCACGCCGACGGGCTCCAGGGGAAAGCGAGAAGCAGCACTGATGCGACCTATGTAGAAATTTTGGCTTTCGACGAGGCAAATGAAGTACCTGCGGAAGCTGTGAAGAGGTCTGTATGCCACCAGCGTTCTCGTGGGTGTCAGAGCTGGGCAGCCGTCTTTAGTTTCCCTTAAACCCGTCCGGTCCGAGGCGGCAGTAACTTCAGGCCAGGTACCGGTTTCTCTGCGACACACTCGAGGTTTCAGAGGAATTTTGAGAGTCCTGAAAGCATTCCTGACTTAGCGCGAGGCTGTTCCCAGACTGTGTCACAGGCACCCATCGCGCTGTTGATTTGAGCAAGAGTTTATTGAGAAGTTGGATTTGTGGGAAACTGAAGGAGACAAACACCGCGAAAACGGGCACTGACTGCCGAACTGCAGAGGGGTGGGGACAACCCTTGGGTCTGGGTGTGTTCCACGTGAGTTTCACAGGATGACAGCGGTATAGACACAGGCTTACAGCCAGCCCATCAGACACAGCTGCCATGTCAACACCCGATTGCCAGACTCCACAGCCACTTGTCAACCGGGTAACGCTGGCTGACACTGTTAGCAGTCTGTGGTCCCAGGAACCGCCCCGCCTAGATGAGCATTTTTCCCCGAGGACAAACGCACAGTGATCGACAGGATTACTGTGCAGCTGGATTTAGAGGGTAACGACCTCTCCGTTTCAGTCCCCCGAACTGGTAGCAGTTTCGTTTGTAAGCGCCAGGGCCGACTGAACAGAGGTTTCCCCATGGAAAGGCCTCAGTGGAGCACAGGCTGCGCTGTGCTGCACCTTTCTTTACTGCTCTTCAGGCCAAAACGAAGGTCTGCTGACCCATCAGCGTTTTACTCTGTCATCCGCAGTAAACTGTGGGAGCGAAAGAGCACGATTGAGACACAACTGGAGAAGGTATTTTCAGCGCCTGTTACTGCTGCCGTTGAAGAGCCTCCTGAGGACTCGGCAACGCCTGAACTCACTGCAACGATCGTGCTCGGTGTTCTCCTGGCCTGCACCCTCGCGGCTCTCCTGGTGCACGTGGTCCTCACTGTGAAAAGGAGAAGGTACAGAGAGTTTTCTGTTAACTACGTGTAATTTAGACGCACAGCTAACGCGTGGCAACCTGACAACAGCTGATCTGCGAGGTGACTGTTACTTGCGAGGAGATTTGCTAGAACACAGGCTGCCTGGTGCTGTGCTGGAAGGTATCGGGCGCGCGATGCACAGCTGATGCCTGGCTTCTTGCAGAAACAAGTACTTTGAAAAACAGCCCAGCGTGGAAGCAGAAATTCTATCTGCAAGGGGCCCACGAGTAGTTGAAGGCCCCTCTAATCCGCTGAAAGCTGAAATCAAGGGAGGCTTTGCTGTGGCAGCAGGGGAAAACAAACATTTGCAGGAGGTCCGTGGGTGCGAGACCTGTTTCCATCACAGACAGACAGGGATCACGCCAAACGACTCCCCACAGGAATCGTGGCAAGGAGTATGGCGAGTACACCTCACAGCACTCACTCCTCACGTTCCGTTGTCAGACCTAAAGGAGTCGCTTCTGTCTCAATGTATTTATCCCTTACAGAAAGTACAAACAACAGTGTCTGGTGAAGAGTCGGGCTGAAGTGATGACGGGAGTTGATAACCCATGTGTGACTGGCAGCAACGGAAGTCTGAAGAACTCGGGGAACCTCGAGGACTCCGGTGATCTGTGAGGAAAACACATAAAACTCAGCACAGCAGACGCCACGGCTGGCTCTGCTTTATTGTGCGAGCACAGGGGTAGCTGCTTGTAGCTCTCACGGGGTCAGTTCTGGGGAGCCCTTACTCGTGTTAAGGGTTAAAAACCTCCACAGCTGTGGGAAGCAGATAGCTTTTAGTCTTGTAGCAAACACTACTCAGGCAAGTTCTACTTAGCCAGCTGTTAAGCCTGAGGCAGAGAAAACCACTTCAGCACCCAGGAAGCAGCCTGGTGTTGCCCCGGGTGAAACCGCAGCCGTTTTGGGCTGGGCACGGGTGCTGCTTGCCCTCTGCTTTAGGCCGGTCAGGACTGCTGTCACAGGTGTCGGGCGTTTCTCTTCACTCACAGAAACACTGAAGCGATAGTATTCTGCACCATGGGTGACAGCAGCGGAGCTAGAGGTAACAAAGACGCGCATCGGGCTGGTGAAGAGTGCCCTTACCTTGAGACAAGAGACTGCAGCAAGACACACGGAGCAAACGCAGCACCTGGGGAAGCTGACGGATGTGGAGATGTCGACGCCCAGCCTGCGGAGCTCACAACCAAACAGGTAACTGGCTTTTTGATTGCACAGGATGGCACCGTTACTCCGCACCTGCCAGCATGACCAAACCTGTCAACTTGTGACAGAACAGCCAAATCAAAACCTTCCCAAAAGCAGAGCTGAGCTCTGAGGAGGAGCTGAATCTGTTCCCCAGAGAAGGAAGAGCACTCTGTGGTCCAGAGAAGGGTGGTGACCCCCACCTGTCACAGAATGCGTACAGCCACGGGTTCTTCTGTGTCGCTGCTAAAAATCACAGCCTTGAAAACCATCTTCACAAGCTTCAAGTTACTCAGCTTCTGCCGCGTAGAGTTTGCCGGCAGAGCAGCATCTGCCCGGTCCTGTCCTGCCTCACCAGCGCTGTGTTTCCTTGCAGGACTGTTTTGTGACAGACACAAACCCAGAGTCAGTCCTCGCCCTGACACCTGATCGTCCAAGGCCTGAAAAGGAGCTGAAGGGAGTCAAGTTTTCTGAAGTGGCAGTGATTTTGGACACAGAGCCAGAGCCGGGAGAGGAGGAGCTCTACGGCAGCATTTCATCTGATCAGTAAGAACGCCTGGTAAAGGGAACCTGCAGCAAAGCCCCGCTGTCACTTGCTGGAGCAGTACAGAACCAAACGAGCACGGGGACCACCCTTACACCGTCCAGATCCCAATTCCTGCTGCTCCTCCTGCGCTGCCAGGGCTGGACAAGGAGCAGCAGCGGCCAGGCAGGGCAGGCTGCTGAGCGGTTACCGCCCCAGAGGGCAACACTGCCCTCACTTTATTCAACTTCTTGTGCCCTGAGTGAAGGGGCCGGACAATAAAACCGATTGCAACTGCGCTGCCTTGTCGTTATTTGAGATTAAGAACAACTCGGACAGCGATCTCCTCTTCTGCACAGAACCGGCGGAGCTCGGCAACAAGTGAGAAGGGCCCGGCGGCTGCCAGCGGCTCCTGGCAGCTCCCTCCTTCCCGCCCCGCTGGAGCCGTGAGCGGGAGGAAAGGCGGCGCGGCCTCACCCTCCTCCTCCTCCTCCTCCTCCTCCTGCTGCGGCGGGGAGCGAGGACGGCCGGGGGAGGGGAAGTTTCTGGCACCTTCTGGCTGGGTCGACGGCGGGAGGAAGCGGCTGGGCCGCGGGCGGGGCGGGCGCTGCGGCGCGAGCGGCGGGGCCGG
>VZRI01001294.1:21171-97761 GCA_013397515.1 Upupa epops | reverse complement strand
CTGGGGTTGTTTAGCCCAGAGGAGAGGAGACTCGGAGGCGGGGGGGAGACAGACTTTATTAAATAGTTTCTTGTAACTACCTGAAGGGAAGTTGTAGTAGGCAGGTGGGGGTCAGGCTTTTCTCCCAGGTAACTGGTGATAGGAGGAGAGGGCAGGGCCTGAAGCTGTGCTGGGGGAGGATTAGGTTGGATGTTAGGAAGCCCTTCCTTGCAGAAAGGGTGATCAGACGCTGGAACAGGCTGCCCAGGGAGGTGGTGCAGTCCCCACCCCTGGAGGCGCTTACAAAAAGACTGGACTTGGCTCTTAGCGCCCAGTCTGGCCGCTGTGGTGATGGTCAGGTCAGGCTGAGCTGGATGATCTTGGAGGGCTTTTGCAGCCTCAGTGACTCTGTAAATGGTTATTGATTGCTGTGGGCTGTGCATTTCTGTTGTGCTGCATCCACTTGCAGGCCTGATGCCTGGAGGTTCATCCTCTGCCCTGCCTGGTGTCCCATGGCTGACTCTTCAGCTGCAGGCTGACCTAGAAATACTTGGGGGATAGTCGAGAAATTCCTCGCACTTGCCAGACAACCTGAACGTGATGGCAAAGTGTGGACCTTCTCTTCCAGTGGAGTTAGAAGCAGGAGAGGCTGATAATAAAGTGCCTGCATGGAAAACTGCACCTGGGCAGTGTAAGACCCAGCATTAGGCTGTGCCGCCCAAAACACAGTGCTGCTTTCTCGGGCCTGCTGTGTTACTGTAGGAGAGGGTCTTCGTTTAGTCTTCCTAATCGCCATGGCTCAGGACAGGGCTGTAGTCCCTGGATCAGCATTTCAGGTGACACTGTCGGCTAGTCCAGAGCTTCCTGCTGTCGTGGTGCCTGTCCCCAGTGCAGCTGTTGGTGACAGATTAGGAACTGAGGATGCTCCTGCAGGAACAGGGGATGTAGGGAATGACTTCTGTATTTATCTTTGCTCACGCTGATAGTTACCTCTGTTTGTGTCCTGCAAGGAGTTTGCTGCTACGCAGCAGCGTTCTAAAAGGGCACAGCTGATGGTTTGTTTTTCCTTCGTTTGATAACCATCGTGTTGAGTGTTTGCTGAGAGGTCCGGAGAGTCCAGACTGAGCTGCTGAAACCACAGACTGCTGCAATTAGTGCCTTCCAAGAGGCCGTAGGGTAGCTGGTAGCTGAAGCTGTGATTAGTGAACGGATACATAAGGGTGAGGTGAGGTGAAGCTTGCACCGTGCAGCTGGATTGGAAAGCCCACTGTGTGGGGAAAGCACTGCTGTTTGGACTGCAGAGCAGCAGGCAGTCGGGGAACTGAAGGACCCTACTGGCGTTAGACTTGGGCGCAGTCAGAGTGGCTGTGGTGTCGTTTGTCTGAAGATGTGGAGTGGGTTTCCGTGGCTGGTTCCGTGTGATGAGGCTTTGTGAAAACACGCGTGTCCTTTCAGAGCCAGGTTCTTCAGCCGTGGGTTTCCAGGAAGGTCTCTGCTTTGATTTTCTAAAGTGCTGGACTGTCAGGAAATAAACGGTTCATTCTTAGGCCTGCGCTGGCATCCCACAGGGTTCAACCAGATAACACGAGGCTTTGTGTGAGGAGAAGGTGGTGGCTTTGCTCGCTTTACCATGGCACGGAGAATGCAGGGCTGTACCCGTGGCACGTTGAGCACCCAGCTGTGTTGGTGGACCAGCTGGGCTTTGCTCTCCAGCATGGGGACCGTCTGAGTTAACCCTGTGGGCAGGAGGTTTTTGGGAGGGGGAAACCCACCAATTTACTGGTTTTATGAATTTAAATTGTCGCCTGGCCTGGCCGTTTGTGAAAATTAGTGATAAAAACGGTACAGACAGACACTGGGTTTGGGTTTTGCTGCTCAAACCATCTTCCCGCATGCGTGCGAGCATCGCTGGAAGCAAGAGTTGCTTTACTGGCTGCAAGAACAGTGCTCTGTGGTTCTGCCCGCCTGAACCTGGGAGCTGCAGCAAAGAGCAGATCGAGGCGGCAGCGTGTAGTTTGTGTTGGGCCCCAGAACGCTGTGAGGGCGACATGAACTGCTTCGTGTGGTTTCATTCTTGAGCTGACAGCTTCTCTGGGGAGGCGCCCGAGAGAGGTGGAGTGGTTGTACAGACTTTGCGTGTTGCTCTCAGCTTTACTGACTCAACCGCTGACCAGGGCAGGATCTTTGCACCCAGCTCTTGGTTCTCTTGCTAAGGAATGGCTGGGTGTTCCTGTTCTTCACAGTGGTCCCGACCAGCAGGGCCGTGCGGTTGTGTCTGAGCAGGGTGCCTGCTGCCTGTAGCACAGTGGTCATCTCAGGGCAGTATGTAAGAACAGTAGGGATGGTAGCAGCAGCAGCAGGTTCTACCTCAGCTTCTCAGAAGGTGAGAGAACCCAGAAAGCTCCTGCAGCAGCCATCGTGGTCACTCCCCTTCTGCAGTGACACTCAGTGGAAAGAAGTGTCAGAGCTGATGCTCTGCTGTCACTGCAGGGTGTGAGGCGAAGCAGTGCGGTGTGGGGCTCGCAGCCCAGAGGACATTTGCAGAGCAGTGAGTTACAGGGATGGTGGGTGGGTGGGAATTTGCCCAGGACACAGAAGGCGGCATTCAGGGTGCGAATGGCATTGGCATTGGCATGTGAAGGTTCCTGTGTAACAAACAGCATTGCAGCCGTCTGTCACACACCTCTGGGTTGTGTGGCCACACACGGCATGGTGGGAGCTTTTCAGGCACTCAAGAAGGAAGAGCTGTTGTTTTGGATACTAAATGAAGGGCAGGTGAACTTAGGGGAGAAGAGGAGGTTATTCTCCCCAGTCCCCTTGTGGATTCACCCTGTGTCAGCAGATGTAAGCCGCTGGGAGTGAAGACGGTGAGAGGAGCTGAGGGTGCAGGTGAAGGCAGGGGACAGCAGTGCAGCCTGTGGTGGGTGAGCAGTTGGGCCTGCGTGCGTGCTGGGGGCTGAACATGTCTGCTCAGGAACCACGGTTCTGAGAACAGTAATGCTTTATACACCTGCTGTCTGAGCGTAAAACTCTTGCTGTGGGGGAAACAGTTTTTAATAAGACATTTAAGAATTCATTATGTTAATACAGGTACAGTGAAAGAGTCTGGTGAGAAACATAAGGGATCTGTTGAAATTCCTAACCTGTCAGAAGAAAATGAGGTAGATGATACAGAGGTAGGTGTGAAACACTGACACGGCTCTCTAGGTTCAGCATCCTTAAATAAAGCACTAACCTATGTGTGGGCCTCACGGTTTGGTTATTGCGTGATGAGGTGGGGTAATGTCACTTGGATGGTTCATTTCATGCTGTTTCTATGCTTGGAATTACCTCTGCTCGCTCATTGAGCACCAGGCACGTGCAGAGTTTTCATTGCTGATCACAGTTTGTGGCAGTGTGTTAACTACAAAAGGGACAAGAGCTCTGCCTGTTGTAATCAGCTGTCTAAGCCATTTCTTCGCTGTCTGTGTCCCAGTTGACACTGGGACTTCCAGAGATTCCTCAGGCATGTTATATGCAGCTCTTTTCATACCTGACTGAGCTCCTGTGGAGATGAGGTCTTACGTTCATTTAAGTTGAAACTCTAGAGACTTAGTTCTGCAGAGGTAGGATAAAGTGAGGAGCTCGTGACCTTGACACCGCAGCTGTCCTCTGAGCATAGTAAACAAAGCCCAGGTAGTTTCCTTTGCTGCCAGAGCCCTGAAGTTCTCTTAGATCTTGTGATTTTTCTCTCTAGATAAATGTTAGCAAAAAGAAAGGGGAAGGCGATGCTCTGAAGGACCTAATGAGAACTGAAGGAATCGTGAAAGTCAGAGAGGCCCTGAGAGATTACCTGAAGGCACTTAAAACAGGTAGGAGAACCCAGTGAGGTGGGTACGTTTTCATGTCTTACCTGAACGGTTGGGACACGGGGACGAGTCCCACCAGTCAGAAAGCTCTGTTGCTCTTAAACACGGCCACGGCCAGGTGCCTGCGCAGGCCCACCCTCAGCTGGTCGCTCCTCTGCTGTTCCCTTCCTAAGTGTGTGGAGACGGTGCTCATTTGGGCTCAGGAGGGTTTTCCTCTTTATCAGGGAGATTGCTGAGAGGCTCTCTTGATGGAGACACTGGCCTGGGGGTGTAGTCCCATGTCCAGGTTTACCCAGCAGTGTCGGGGAGGTTGCACAGCTCAAGTGCTTTTCTTTTGCAGAGTTTACCTTGGGGATGATTCTGCCCACGAGAGGTGCTGTTGGCCAGGAGCTGGGCCCGGAGCAGAACCCGAGTGAGAACACCATGGACGTACGTTGGCTTCCAGTGCTGTACAAGTTTTACTGTAAACGTAGTTGCTACCTCCTGCGATGCTGCCGTGTTCATGGCATGTACCTGTGATGACGGGCCAACGTGGAGGCCTTTGGCGTGGATCTGGCTCGTCGCTGCTCTTGTGAGGGCCTGTAATGCAGCAGGGACCCATCGCTGTGTGGGCACACAGAGTTGTTCCACTTGGGGCACCCGGACTCACGGCACTGCTGAACACAGGAGAATGTTGCCTAGTTAACAGACATTCATGACACGGGGGTCTAAGGCAGCACAGGGGACAGCAGTCCTGCTGGGCCTCAACTTGGAAGTGTTTGATTTGCCTGGTGCCCACAGTTCTTTTTTGCTTTGCAGGACTCTGTTTCATCCCGGTCTGCAGATACAGTTGGTGTAAAAATTCCAACCGTGAAGATCGTGATGAGAGAGACCTTCAGCTCCCCGGCGGATGAACTGTACCGCATCTTCACAACTAAGGAGGTACATGATGCTTCAGGCAGCTGCATCAGCGTCACATACAGCTTTGTGAGGTGGGATTGAGGGACTGAAACATCTGGAGGGGAGCTTCCGAAGGGATGTAATCACTGCGGGGTGCGAATGGCATACTGGGTGTCAAGAAGAAAGAGACGATCTCTTTTCGCTTGCACTCTGTGAGAGGACAAGGAGTAATGGGTGTAAGTTTGAGCACAGGGAGGTCCATCTCAATAGGATTAAAAATCGCTTGTAAGGGCTACTGAGCATTGGAACGGGCTGGCCAGGGTGGGTATGGAGTCTGGTCTGGGGACTTTAGAGCTTGTGTGTAACCTGTCTGTGGTTCTGTGAGAGTGCTCGACCTGGAGGTCCCTTCCAGGCCCTGAGGATTGGTGTATCTGTGCACCTTGTAAGCCAGAGGAATCTCAGCGTTAAAAGGCAAAAGCAGCTGACAGTTGCTGAAGCCATGTGTCAGTGTGGGCTCCTGCCAAGGAAGGAGAAGGACAGAGCTGACCTCATTGTCACAGTCTTGCAGAAGCAATCAGACAGCACTAGAAGGTGGCACTAGGATCGTTCTACTTTCACCTTTTCAGGGAGAGCTTATTAGAGCGGCTGAAACTCTGCTGGGTTTTGGCCAGTTGTTGCCCTAGCAGGCAGAGGAACAGCTCAGCCAGGTGAAGCTGTATCTTTACAGCTGGTTTTGTTTGGCTTTGTTAGTCGGTTAAAAGCAGCTTCTTTGCGTGGGTGCCTGTCGTGGAGGACAGGCACTGCCATTAGCCACAGCTAATTGGTTAATTAGATTTAGTGGATGCTGTGATACTGTTGTTTGTTTATTCACCACTTCAGGGCTCTTAGCGTTTATGTTCTCATCCTGTCACCTCGTTGCCCCCTGCTGCCACCACACAGACCACAGCCTTCAGGCCTCTTGGGTGTCCTGGTTCTCTTCTCCTCCTCAGCAGACGGGCCCTGTCCGCAGTCAGGCGCAGGTTCTGTATCCATAGGGATGTGCAGGGAACTGACTGGGGCTGTGGCTTTTTTTCCTAGTTGGTGCAGAAGTTTTCTAAACGCCCTGCCGTGATCGAAGCGGAGAAGGGAGGCAGACTGCAGATGTTCGACGGCTGTGTCAGCGGAGAATACGTGGAACTGGTAAAAAGCTGTTCCTTTGCACTTTAAAAACGGGGGGGGGTTTGTTAGCGGCTGAGCTGGGACCCTGCACACCCTGCACACTTGAGTTCAGCTGCTCAGGGCATGATCAGAACTGCTGCCAAAGCCAAAGCACTGCTGTTCTGTGATGATGGGGTTTCATCCTCCCCGGACCAGTAGCAGGCACTCACCACACCTGAGGACTGGCGCTCGGGGAGCACTCTCAGCACCATCCCCTTTTACTAGGAGGAGTGAGAAAGGTTAATCTCCCCAATCCCAGTAAGTTCTTGTACCTCACAACCCGGTCGCTCAGGTCCAACATTACACTCTCCCCAGCCGCACGCTCTTGCAAACGGAAGAGAAGCATGGATAGTTAAAGCTCAGCATCGTTCCTGAAACCTCTGCAGAGCCCGTTTTGATAGTTGCTGAGCTCAGACCTGGTACCACAGGCCCAGCACTGCCGAGCACTGAGGTAGCGCTGACGAGTGGACGGCTTTTACAAAAGTGGATCCTCAGGTCAACTGTTAAAGTTGGCTGCCGACTCTGGGGACGGACTGTTAGAGTGGCATCAGTGTAAAGATGCCGTGGTGGAAGCTGAGGGAAGTCAGTCACCGTCACCAACCTGTGCCGTTAGATAGGGAAGCATTTAAAGGTCTGGTGAAAGAAGTTTACTTGTAGAAGACAACACGCAGTCTCTCTCCCGCTTACATGCACTGTAATGTCTGCTGCTCTGTAAGACAGTGCCCCTGTCCTTGTTTTTCAAGGGGCAGTCGGCATCAAGTGGGTGTAATGTGAATTATTATCCACAAGGAGCACCTTCCTTATCTTCTTACAGGTCCCAAGCCAGAGAATTGCCCTCAAGTGGAGGTGTAGAAGCTGGCCTGAGGGTGAGTCTCTTTGAATTCCTTTAGCGGAGGCTGCACTTGGCAGGGAGAGGAGCAGATGGGTTCCTTGCTGACTGGAAGCTCACTCCATCTGCTCTCTGTGGAGAGAAGCATCGTGTCCAGAGCAGGACCATCTGTGGAAAGATGCCTCCTCACTCAGGCACAGGCACAAGCAGACGGGAAGTCAGCACTAACTGATGCTATAAACCCCCAGACCACTCCAGTGAGATGTATTTTCTTCTTGCAGAACATTATGCAGCTGTCGCCTTGAATTTCAAGGATACGGCTGCGCAAACGGAACTGCAGCTGGAGTGCAGAGGAGTTCCCGTCCTGCATGAAGACAGTACCAGACGCTGCTGGAAGCAGCAACACTTTGAAGAAATACGCATTTTACTGCAGCAGTCCAGAGACACCGTGGAATGACATCGGCACTGTAGTTTGGGTTAGGGCATTACTTTTTATACTTTTGGTTTTGTTTTTAAAATATAATTTATTTGTGGGAAGAATAAAGGCCCACTGCTCTGATCCCCTACGTAACTTAAGCATTATTTATGGATTTGCCCTGAGTGAGGGGGCGAGTAAGTCAGGTGATGATGTTGAGACGGTGTATATAGTCTGCTCTGCGGGGGGAAACCGATCTCTGTTTCGCTGCCTGCAGCTTAACTTCAGAGAGTGACGGTGACTCAGTGCAGTACCACCAGCTCAGGTAGGTAAACTGATTACTCCAACCAGTAGGAAACGTTTGTGGTCCTTTCATTTTCGCATGCATCCAGCGGTCAAAAGAAATCCACCCTAGGAAACGGGGTTCCTGTCGGAGGTGAACTGAAAGGGGTTGTACAACTGCTGATACCTTAGGTCTTGCAAGAAACGTGGGGATATAGTTTGCAGCCTCTTGAAACACTTCAGATTGCTTTTAAATGCAGATGGAATTGGCTTTGAACGCTGTAGACAGTCACAGGGCAGACAGTGAACGCTGTCCCATAGCTGCGGTTGGCACTGTTGAGCCTGCATGCACTGTGCTTCCTTTCCTGACCTCAGTGAGATTCGTTTGGGAGGAAACAGTGCTTAGCTTCCTACAGTTCTGTAAACCTTCCACTTCAGTCCCTTACGGCCCTCTGCAGTTCTGGAGCTCGGATCGAAGTGAGCACCTGTTGGTTGGAGAGGTGGGACGGGAGCGCGGTTGGGATGTTGGAAGTATTGTTGCTCTTAGTTAAACCGCGCTGAGGTTAGCAAGGAAAACTTCTCCAATGCTTTTTATAACGTGTCTGGATTATGCAATCGAGACAAACGGACCCAGAGGGGGCGAGCTGCCTTTGGGAACGCGGTTGGCTCAATAAAATGCACAACTTCACATGCAGTTAATTCTCTCCATTAATTGCCAAACTGTGCAGAGGTAAACTCCGTGTCTTGTACTTTTACAGAACACCAACTGCCAAACTGACCCCGACCAGAGGATAACAGTGTGCTGGCTTTTATTACAGGCAAGGTCGTTAGTTTGCAGTCAGTGACCTTCTCTGAATTGGGTGAGGTTTGTTGTGGTAATAAGCACTCGCGGTGACAGAACAGACAGACTCGTTGCCATGGGTGGCAGGGCTTGTGCTTTAGGCACCCGTACACATACAGAGTGGAGAACACTTCCTTTGGAAGTGTCGTGTTTTAATATCCTTCTTCCGCTGAGTGCTCCAAGTTCAGTTACCTGTTCTGATGGATGCTCCAGGACAAAGAGCCTGACACCTGGAGTACAAAATTATCTAGAATATTGGCTGATAAATAAAAAGATAAAATCTAGGTCTAAAACAGAGCAGGCAGCTTGGAGCGTAGATGACACAAGAGATATCTGTGACAATTCAGTGTCTGAGAGCAGGCGCTGACATCTAACCACACGTTTCTTCAGACAGTGCAGCCTCCAGCACTAGTACTGCTCTGGGAGAGACAGGCGCTTCACCAGTTCTCCCTCCCTCCCTCCTTGGGGTCACAGTGCCCATTTACTCACCTTTCGGTAGTCTGGAAGTGACAAGAACTTGCAATTGCGAGTATCCAGCTTGATGAACGGCAAATCATCAGTGTTAAAAAAGCAGTGACTTACATGTGTTTCCAGCGTGGCATCACTTGCTTCCAGGAATGGGGCACCCCAGCTCCCCAGGAAATGCTGTGGCTGTTGCTGAGGTGCAGGACTGTGAAAGAAGGAACAGCCCGAGCCTCCCTTCCTTGGAGAGGGTAGTGACCTCAAGATGACACTTCTTGTTAGTGTTTCTTCGTTCCCTCGTGTAAGTCCAGCACCAGGTAGCTGCCTTGTCATCCAGCTTGGAGTCAGCAAGGGGCAGACAGGTTCCACAGCCCCTTGGGACTAACCTTATGGAAAACAAAGGGACCTCATTTTGGCTTCACCAGCATTGGTGCACTCCTCTGCCCTCGTGGGATGTGCTGGAACTCAGCTGGCTGTGTTGCTGACTTCAAACTCAGTTGAAATAGTTGACAAAGAAACAGGAAGGTACCACTGGCAGCATTTGCAGACCCAAATGTGGATCTGTGCGGGAGAACGTCCTAAAAGTACCTGTTGAGACCTAGATGATAGTGCCAAGCCCGTGCTCGTGTTCTCACGGAGGAAGGGTGCACTCCTTCCTTGGGCAGCATTTATGAAGTAATGATTGAATGCGGTTTGTACTGGCTGTGCTTCAGTTGAGAACCCCCCAAAGACACAGTTCCACTGTAGTAACAGAGTGCTGCTGTCATGTCAGAAGTGAAAGCAAAGTGGCAGCATCCCAAAAATGAGATGCACGTTTGCAGTAAGAGCAACTGATTAAATTACTGTACTCACCAAAGGCTTGCAAGGGCTGCTTCATCCCTGAAGTCATTTAGACCGATAAAGAGGATCTTCCTAAAGACATCGCAACCCAACCACAAAACAGGAGGCCTGGTAGATGAATTCTTACCTTCGGTATGTCCGGGTTTTGACTAGAAGCTGCTGCTGCAGTCTCTGAAGTTGCAATCTATGGAGAAGCAGATCCAAAAGGGTACTAGTTATTCCTAGAGAGTGAAAACAGTTACTTTCTGCCTGAGTAATGACATTAAACACTCGTGGCATCAGCGCGGTGTCTGCAATGCAGGAACAGAAGTGCTAAGGCAGGGGAGTATGAAGTGTGGACTTCAAACCCAGACATTATTTACAGAAGGTTAAAAGAAGTAGATTCCAAGAGTGTAAGAGGAGTCACAGAAGCACTGCATAGATGACTTGTGGAGAAACGGGTGATGCTCAATTACATTCAATGGCAGAATGAAGGGATTCAGAAAAAAAGATGCGTTATGGAGACAACAGAAAGACAAATGAGCTAAGCAACTGGAAAACGAGGCTGAAAATGGAGTTTAATCAGGTATTAAAACCAGTATCACTGACAGTCCAAAAGATCACATAGGAAATGGCTATTGCTCAGAACCAACGGGAGCTGTGACGGGGAAAGGTAACAAAGGCATCAGGTAGAGAGGGCCCAGGGACAGCGCTGGGAGAGGGGTAAAAGCAAGCCTGCGAACGGTGAAGGTAGAAAATTACAACTCACAGCAGTTAAAATTAGGGATATGAAAAGCTCCACTGGCTTCTGACACAGCTTCATGTTTTAACATAGCGGGGGAAAAAGTAAACAACCACCGATACCTCTCAACCGCGTGACTGAACACTGATGCAAAGTAAACCAGAACAGAGCGAGAGTTACAGCAGTTACACACATCTGACGGGCGCGTCCGGCCGCAGCTGTTTCAGTTTTGTCAAAGACTGAAGCAACATATAAACAAATAAAAAGTCATCACAATCAGTTTAATGAAGTGCACAGAATAGCAATCGATCATGTCAATAAAAATAAAACAATTAATTTTACATCAAGTGTGCTTTATTTCCTCCACAGGTATTCTGTTAAATAAAGCACCATATATATACTGCCAGGCCACAGCTAAAGAGGATTCTTTACAGAATCAAATTTCTTGTGGTTGTTTAGTATACAAGTAAACTTAATTTTGATAATAAGAACCACAGCGATCTGAGGCAATCTGCCTCTATTATAAGGTACAAAACTGGCACAGAGGACACCATATTATACACAGTAAAAATGTCATAAGTTTAAATTACATCATACAGGGCAAGGAGGCCCTGTTCCCAGACGGTCATATTAAATGAAAGCCACTACAGTGAACTTGTAATTACATAAAACATAGCCATTATCTGATTGCCCTTTAAGAAAGTGTACGGTAGATGCAAAAAAATCAGAATAAAATAAAATCTGGAGTTCTGCCTGACCAAGAATGAAGCATATAAATCTATCTTGCCATTCAAGCAGAGAGCACTGGACAAACTGAAGCACAAAACAGAAATAAGCAAAACTTATACAAACAGCGTTTGGGGGCGGGGGAAGGAAAAAAAAAGACTTAAAAGCAGACATGCTCCATCTAATGTCAAGAAGCAGCTTGGTTTCCTTTTCCAGATATCCTTGTGACCACATGAATCATAGACTCAATGGTCCTGCACAGGATGTCTACAATGTCATGCTGCTGCATGTGACTAAAGAGTCCTCTGGAATGGCCACAACTGATTGATAAACTAGTTTCAGGGTCCTGGGATGGTAAGGCTTGACCATCACAGCTTCTCAAATCCACGAGGTCAGAAAAAACTGCTGAAATCGATGTGGAAGGAAACTCCGTGTCCTCCTCGGCTCCAATGGAATCCTTGGAAGTCTGCAGGTCTTTAAATTCTTTGCACTCTTCGAATTTACCATTCCCTGACAGCTCTTCTGTGTGCTGCGACCGCGTCACTAACATTAGGTCTTCTGAAAATGAAGATGGAACTTCCATTCTGTACTCCTTGACAGAACTGTTCTCAGGGGAAGGAGGATCTTGCTCAGTGCCTGGGTCAATGATTGAGGAGTCCCGTGTCTCATTATCTGAAGTGCTTGTTGGGGTCAGTGCCTCCCGGGGTTCAGTTTTTATGTCACTGATGCAGCTATCTACAGTGTGCTCCTCGTCACTGCTGACCCGTCGCCTCTTTACAGGAGTGGCTCCTTCATCGTCTGGAAGGAAAAGGAAAACTCCCTTAGGGAACACGCGTTGCTTTCGTGCCACAGGCCTTCCACATTTTAATCCTTCCCCATATTAAGCACAGTTTCTAAACAGTTATTTCCTCACAGAACATTCATGTAACTGCCTGAAGTGTCAGCTCCCCAGTAAAACGGGGTGTCATGCGTATAGTTGGGAACTGCAGCCACGACACGGCCCTCCCTGCAGCGGTAACAAACACCACGGAGCACTTCATTTAGAGTGACACACAAGACAAACCTTTAGTTTTTCTTTCTTTGGCTTCTTGCTCTTGTACCGAGTTCCTCTGTTGCTGACAAGCTCTGCATTTGTTCAAAAGCTCTCGTAAAGTTGGAATCAGGGCTGAGTTGAGCTGTTTGGGAGTGTGCACTGAAAGCAGCAAGGCAAGTGCTCGGAGGTCCTAAAAATACAGAAGTAGTCACATGTAAGTAGCCTTATTTCAAACCTGTACTGGAGAAATCCTGCACACAGAGAGAGCTGGACAATAAGCACTGGCTTCAACGCGTTCTCAACACCAAACGATCAAGTCTAATTATACTTACACTACTGAAATTACCCACTCACTATGCTGAGCTTAATGGAGCTCTGTCCTAAGAGATGACAATACTGGCGCTTGCTGCAAGATGAAATCTTTCACTGGGTTAAAACATTTCCAGTTTGACTCCTGCACTTCACTCATTTTCCACAATAAGCTGCCCTCCTCCCACACTTGTAGTCCCCACCACCACGAGCTTGGGAGCAGATTCAAGCAGGTATGCCACACTCTCAGAGATGGAATAAAGAGCTCATATGGATGCTCAAGACATTTATCACTGTCTCATTGACATGGGTTAACCCTTCCAGCCAGTCAAGGGGCCTGCCACGGTCTCGCCAGCAACCCAGCTTATACGCTGAGTGGAGGTGACAATGCCCACATCTTTAATTAGAAGCTGGCACTGACACCCAAGTTGCCCAGTAAGCTGCCCCCTTTATGCTGTTGTTTGGAGAGCTTAAAGCAGACTCACCCCGTTTAAAGTAGAGCTTGCTTTGGAAATCTCAACTCTCTGGTTGCTGAAGTCAGATTCTAGGCTCTGATACTGATTTATTAGATTTGTTATTAGAGTGTTGATTAAGTTGGCACAGTTTGCTTCCGAAAACACTTGTCCCTGGACCTGTGAAAAGCACACACTGTTTTTGAAACAGGACAAAACTGCAATCATGAGGACGGCATCACAAACTGAAAGAGAATCTATGACTGCATTTCTTGACACGCCAATCATCACCAAAAGGCCTTCTTACCTTCAGAAGAAAATGGGTCAGAAAGGTATACACAATGTTGTTGTTCAGGAAAGTCCTTTCATCCATCAGAATGCATTTTATATACTCTGCAAAAACTGGATCTTCACAGAGGAGCTTTACGCAATTCTTTGACATCGCAGACTGTGAAGAGAGAGACAAAAGTGCAAAGTCATCACTCAAGTATGGTACTGCGCTGGTGCTCTTGACAGCAGCTCTCCAGGCTGCAGTCATCTAACCAGGCCCACTGACGCTCCTGTTTCATACTGGACCATTCTTGCTGGTAAGGTCTGTTGGGAATCACTGAATCATACGAATTAGCAACTGTCCATTACAATTGCACATTTTCCCTTTATGCAGTTTATTCCACAGGAATGCAACAGGAATAACATAGGTGTCTCCTAGTCCACGAGCCAGCTCCTTGAAGAGCTGCCGAGGGGAGCACATGATGATACCCGGACTTGGTGATCGCCCACTTTTTAGCTCATCACCACCAGCATTTATGCTACATAAAAATCTGGAAACTCAGGCAGGATGAAGTAGATTCTGTGCACTTACCCAGCTGCCATCCTGCCACTACCACCTACTGTGTGAAGCAGCTGCCTATGTTTTTGCAGGATGTAGGGCATACTGGGGGCAAATACAAGTTGCCACATTTTTACACTTGATTTACCAGGTTTTATCAATGCCAGGCAACCTAACCGTTCCTACTCAAATCACTAGTACTGTGAACTGATGAAGCAAAACCCACCAGTTACAATAAACAGGTTCATCTCCATTTCGCCTACGTTTCCATTCTCTGAGTTCTTAGAGACACTGACTCACCTGAGTCTGACAAAGCTCCGTCCAAAGTTTGGGGAACAGTGCGAGATGAAGTGGCAAACCTTCATATGCAACTAGAACACCTGAAAATTCACGAGAGAGCAAGTTATTGCCGGAGAATTTTGTTGGAGATACTCACTTGGTGATAAAAGTAGCGCCAAGGTGCTGTTGTCGTTCTCTAAGACCACACTCTCGGCACCACTTATAATCACGGACTGTGACTGTCTGTGAAGTTTTCGCAGTACATGTTACAGACACATTTATCCCTTCAGTATTTCTGTGAGAAGTTAACAAAACCTAGATCTGTGTGGAGATTGTAATCAGGTTATTTTATTACTGTCTCACGTTTTCAGCTACAGCAGTTACAAGTTTCAAACATTAGTTTTTAAGAAACAGCCTGTAACTTTTAAAGGGTAAATCTCCATTACTAACCCAGACACCACCGTGAGAGTTCAGGGCCACACTGAGCAAAGCATGGGACACACATTCCCAGTTCACTTCAGAACTAAAGAGTGGTTTGGGATGTATTAGTGTGACAAATGGTGGGCCAACAAGGGATGCGGGGGAATCAAACAAACATTCTACTGTCATCATACTCTGGACAAGATCCACTTTGTATTGGTTTATTTGTCTAACCATAGCCAGCTGGCCAGTTCATACAGGGAGAAAACAAGAGAACAAACGCAGGTGTTTGCAGACAGTGGTTCATTCTGCTAACAGTATTTAAGAATATGAAGGTGTATTTCTCTTGGGAGGAACCTCTCCGCATCTCCACTGAGCACAGAGCAAAATCTGGCTGTACATGTAAATTTTGAACAACTGAAGTAGACGGCTCCAGTCTGTGTGTCTGGAGTAACTGTGTGACATTGTGGTTTGTGCATCTGCACTCCCTAGATCCAGTAACTTGGCTTGTCGTAAGGTATGTGGTGGAAGAAAAAATTCTAAGACATCCTTAAAGACAAAATGTACAACCCCCCTGCAATGCAATATGCCTCTGGAGCAACCGTGGACATAACGGGGCAACTCCAGGCAAGTCGCCCTCCTGCAGAGAGTCAGCTGAACGGCTGGTTCCAGACACAAAGCCAGGAATGCCTTGTTCACACATCTAAAAATACAGGTTTGCATGGTGAGAGGAAGAAACCCAAATACCAGTGATATCAGGAACAAACTATGTCATGGAATGGTTATAAACTTCAATTAAGTGTGATGTTTCCCAAAATGGTGGGGTAAAAATAAACCCAGGCTGGTACAACAAGACCATAGCTATCTGTGGCTGTCTGGATGGCCATGCGTGCTCCAGGGCAGACTGTCGGTTGGTGCCATTGGCAGAGATGGCATCAGGCTCTGATTCAAAGCCAAACTATAAAACCAGAGAGGTTCAGTGAGTCTAATATTAACATCTAAATGAGCAAAGACCTGGAATTCTCACTGGTGGCCTCAGCTCCTTTCTGGACAGGCCCGAAGCGTGCTGCCCACATAGGTGAGGTTGCATTACACATTACATGGCCTGCAGTCTTGCGGGTAACAATAATGTCTGGCCCAATGAATATGGCAAGTTTCATAAGCGCTGCTTTTTCTTGAAAACCGAATATAAAACTCAGTGGAGAAGCACACTCACCACAGAAAAAAATCCTTAGACCATTTCACCATCATACTTACTCATTTTAACTAAAGTTTCAGTAAACTTTTCACAGTTGATTGCAACTCGACATAGTAGATGGATGAACTGATGATAAGAAAAGAAGTAGTCTAGCAGCATACGATCGTAAACATCATCTTTGCCCTGAAGATTTAAGAGAGCTTCATTTAAACTACGTAAGCAACTAGACAGCAAAGAGATTTCCTAAGCATCCAGCTTAATATTGCTGCACTTCTTGCCCAGGAAACCATGACGGTTTTCACCTCTACCCCAGGCCAGCTGCGTCTCCTCTCCCAGCCCCAGGCCAGCACAACAGTGAGATTGGAGGAGGGATGGCAAATGTAATTCCCCCAGCAGTAAAAATTTTTATTATAGGATTCGGAATCAAGAGACAGAAGATGCAAAGCTGTGCAAATACCCCATCCTGTAGATGCCAAGAACAGAACACAGAAATCTTAAACCATACACAGATAGCTAAATATATACACACTACTGCTTTTTAAAATCACAGTTTGTCAGTTATGATCTGTAGAAGTCAAAACTTTCTCAAGAGTGAGCTCCACAAGCTTTCAAAACAGTTGTTCTCAGGAATGTCTCAAACCAAATGATAAATGGATTGTGTGCGCCAATATTTTCATGTATTTTGGGTGGATACATTTACAGTGGCATCAGCTTCTGCAGACTGGATAGCCAAAACCAAGTCTCAAACACTCAAGGGAACAAATGCATTTCTTATACAACCAAACAAATGGAAAAATAAGGGTGCAAATCCACAAGGAGATGTTAATAGTGGATGTGGTTTTAGAGGTTTAAAAACCTCCTGGTTCCTAATGTTCATGAAATCATTCTGAAGTGTAAAATACTGTGTCACTGAGTGTGATGAGTTGTAAAGTTCAAACATTTACGTTACTTAGTGCCACATCCATCACCTCTGGAAAACACTCCTACAGATCATTTCTGGCTCTATGCATTTAAAAAAAAAATCTTTGGTTGTACCATTTGATGGTGCACAAATACACACAGCATCATTTGGAAAGCTTTAAGAAAGAAGGGTTACTTACCCTACAGTAACCGTGCTTCTTCGAAATGTGTTGCCCACACAGATTCCCATCTACGTGCACATAGGCCCCATGTGCAGGAGATTGGATTCTTTCTGAATAGCAGTGTCCACTGGGGCTGTGCCTGCACCCAGTGTGTCCTTGCGACCACTGTACCTGAGGGCATAAGGGGTATTGGCGGCTTCAACCACCACTCAATTCCTTCCCCAGTAAGAATCCCCTATGACAGGATTGGGAGTTAGCACAGGAGGAGAACCACAGAATCTGTGTGGACAAAGCATCTTGAAGAACCACAGTTACTGTACAGCAAGTAACCAGTTTTCCTTCTTCAAATGATTGTCCATACATATTCCTTTTAGGGTGGGATTCACCTTACCTGACTTTAGCTATCTAAAATCTAGTCACTTCAGTCAATGAGGAGAGAGACAGACTCCTCCAGTGGAACAGTCACCTCACCCAGACTCAAGTGTCTATGAGAGGAAGGAGGGCAGCTATTTATTGCCATTCACCATAGGAACAGCTGGGCACTGACCTTTTAGATAGGCAAAGTTGTGTGAGCTGAATCCCACCGTTGCTGCAGCTGTAATCATGGGACATAGCGATTGACTACAACGTAGCCCCACCAAAGCTAGCATCCCGTCAGGAGGCTCACAGAAGGGAAACTTGAAAGACTTAAGCTCTACACCGTGTTTCTGGGACTGGGATTTTATCCAAAAAAATTAGCAGATTACGCCTCAGTCCCGGTGGAAAGGACTAATGAAACGTGGAGGGCCCAGAAGCTGGCTGGTAATAATTCTTAGCATACTCTGAAGCTCAGCTAGATGATTCTTGCGTGGTTCCTGAATTTTCTTCATGAATGCCACAGATAAACTGGACAATTATCCAAATCTGTGTTCAGGGGTTTTTTTAACTGAGGACAAGGTTCAAGCCCTCTGCATGTCTGGCATACGAAGCTGTATCACCAAGGGCAGGGAAATGGTGCTTCAAGAGTGCACTTCTAGAATGGAGTATATGAGGACAACACATCTTGAAGAAGAATTATGCTTTGCTTACAAAGGAAACGTCAATGCATTATGCTACTGGATTCTTACAAGACTTTTGTAAAAACAGAAAACCAATAGAGAAAGAGCCGCTCATTCTTGTTTACGTACCTTGCTGGCTTCCACCATTGTAGGCAAGAGGCACATATTGAGTTCGGGACGTGGAGGACGAATATTGCTTTTTCCCCCTATTAATTTCAAATTTTCACGACATGGAAAATAAGGTCCAAGAGACACTGTAGTGCAAGTTAGGATAAAATAGGGATATATTAAAAAGGTCAATATTTGACATCAACAAGGAACAGGATAGAGTAATAACAGTGTAAGAGAACTTCAAATTACAATCGCTGAAATACCTACTTGGGATATTACTGTGGTGGTATGTACAATGATTGTGCTGTAGAAATGGAACCAGAGTATGTAGGAAATCATGAGGACTTAAAAGTACAAGCTCCTTGAGGACATCTACAAACAAAAAGTTGGTTTTGCTATTACACATTGTCATTTCTTAACATCAAACAGTTTAACTTAAGGCTCATGCATTTGCAAACTCTCATAGCACTCTTGCAGCACTCAGTGTGCCCTATGGAGACGGGCTCTGCTGTGAGCAGCATCCATGTGAAAACGCCCCAGAACCAGTCAATACGCCCTTCACCTCTGCCACTGGGAGAAAACCACCAGTAAGGGGGGTGCCAGTTTGTAGAAAGCAGAAGCTCAGGAAAATTACCCTCTTGCCGCCTTCTTAAATATATCAGGTTTGAGGCCTGGAAAATGTCAGTCAGCAGCAGTCAGGAGGACAATGACAAAAGCACTCAAGGGGAAAATGCACACACATCACACACAAAAGGTAGTTTGGACACTGTTTTAGGCCTTCATCAGCATGCATAAAAATGCAATTATAGCCATTAAATAGTATCAAAAAAGCCTAAACTAGAAAGAAATCATGCCACTTGATAACAGGTCTCCTGATGCCAAAAAGACACTTGTATCTAATGTCTACATCTACAGTTTTAAAGAGCAAGTCCATTCCTTTCCCCAACTGTTCAAGCTTGACTTTTATTATTGTGCCTTCCATAACTGGATTGTAAAAGGAACACTAGCACTGTTATGCAGAGTAGCTTGGTTACCATGCACCCTTCTGAGGGGTATGTCAGTTAATATTTGAATTGTAATGTAAGATTTGGGATTTGATTCTAAACTCCCTGACACTTGAGATCAGGAATTATTCTTTAGTAGCCGTGTCTTGTGTCAGGCAGCAAACCCGTCCCTCAAAGGCTGACTGTGCAGACAGGCCACATATGCCTGGGGAGGGAGGAATACTGACTTTAACCCGACAACTCCAGAATCATTTTAAACAGGAAGAACGGCAATGCTGATGTATCGACAATACATACAATCCCAATCTACACGGTCTCCTGTCAGCATTTACACTGGCAAAATGCAATTTAGTGTCACAGCAGGCAACCACATCCATTCTGACTGCAGTTACACGATCACAACTTACCAATACAAGCGTTTCTAAGTTCTGGAGGACTATAGGAATTTAGCAGAGTTAAAAGCTTATGGGCAAACTCAATACGCTCCTGCCACTGAATGAGAGCTTGCTTCACATCTGCAAAGGCACAATCCACAGAAATCTGTTTAGTTCATTTCCTGAAAGCTCACTAAATAAATCACGTGACTTTACTTTTGCTTCCTCTGCATGATTTTAATAAATCTAGAAATCTGTTAAGTCTTGCTGGTCTACTGCTATTAAATGTACTTAATTTCATATTACATTATCTACTGGCATAGTAATGTATCAACATAACAATTAATACTATCTCCTACTGTATAAGAAGTTCTTAAACACAGATAATACATAAGGTAAAATGTTTTGGGCTGTGAAAATTAATTAGCAGGCATAGTCCTCTGAAGAGTTAGAATCAAACCTTTTCTTTGAAGATATGGCCGTGTTGACTTAAGAACCGAAAGGAAAATAGAGAGAAGTTCTACCAGGTCTCCAGTCACATGGCAAGCTGTGGCCTCGTGGTACATCATGTGCAACGTGTTAAAGGACTACAAAGAAGAAACAGCAAAATTTTATGTAGTCAAATCAACAGACTTGTGATTCCTATTTCTACAGGTGTATCAAAATATACAGTGCTAGATGTAATCTCAAGATTGCTCAAAATCATTCTCCTCAGAACAAGAAATCTGTATGCAAGTACATTTACTAAAGGATTCTAATAAAACTAAAAACAGAGGGGATCAGTGGCTCAAAATGATGATTACAGTTTTTACACATTTATGTAGAATTCAATAAACAAGGGTTAATTTGTGATGCGGTGTTTTTATACACCTGCAATCCCAATCTTTCTGTGACAATGTACAAAGTGACAGTTGAGATGCATAAAGACAAACGTGGGTAAGTGAATTTAGGGGAAAAGCCTAAGATTAATACAGACGCTCACTGCTTCTCAACATGCTGCCTAAGGGCATATGCTCTATGATAGTACATCAGATGAATTGCTTCTGCTTTTGTAACTAAAATACCTCCTGGGCATCAGGGATTTACGGAAACATCAGTAAGGAAAAGCAATTAATTTCTGAACCACAAGACTTTAGCACAAGATGTAAGAAAAGGTTAATCATGTGGGATATTTTTTAAGATAAACAATTCCATTCCTTACAAAGTAAAATCTTCATATGCCATTTTGATGTTACAGTGGAGAGAGATACATGGCCAACTCTGCTGAGTTATAGCTTAGTTCCTAACTTATCTCTTTTAGTTTACATGTTGAAGATAAAGAGGAACTGATGTTCTGGAGTAATTAATTATACATGATTAACAAGTAGGCTTACATTTAAAACAAACTTCTGAAAACTCAATTTTCAAACAGGGCTGCAGTGTCTTAATTTTAACTTTTCTGACTGAGTTTCTAATGCCAGCTTTCTGTTTCAATTTTTTCCCCCAGAAAATAAAAAACAGTAACAAAAAAAAGAGAATTTTTATATAAACTATGTAAAAATAGGGTTGGAATCAACCTCAAAGCATCACCCAGTTGTTCAATGTGCCTTAAGGCAGACTAAACACCTCTACATCCTTGACAGATGCTTGCTCAAAGTCCTCCTGAGGACTTCCAGTTGTGCTGGCTGACACAATCTATTCCAATATCCCATTTACTGTACTGTAGCTACAAGTACCTCCTGTCCACTTGTCTTGCACCATGGATTGTTATCGGTTTGTTACCTCTCCATGATACCTGAGCTAACAAACACACCATCCCTTTTATTTCTTGCTTATCATTCCTATTTTAGCTAAATCTTTTTATAGGTATCCTACCAAGTCACTATTGTCAGCTAACCAGTTACTGTTATGCTGCATTAAGATTTGTATTGCTTCAAATTTACTCAGCCTCCTATATTAGTGTCTAGCTATACAGAAGATCTGCTAAATGATTTTTTTCATTCTTTCTACGATCCTTCGCATTTTAAGACGTTACATGTATGCCAGTTCTTAACATATTTCATATACCATAATGAAAACAATTTAAAAGCAAACAGGCTGCCAGAAAGGATGACCTGATGGGAAAGCAAGACATTTATTCTAATTAATTAACAAGTATTTCTTTTTACCTCAGTCATCAGAATCAATCCTCTATTAAACACAACAAGAAGTCTGTCTTCATCAGATTCTAATAATATTCTGAAGGCACTAGGAACAAAATCCAAATATTGAGAACACTGAAATTTACGTTACATCTTTTCATAATTCACACAAATGCCTTAGTTTGTTATGGCTCATGCTGTACTTTGGAAAACGATCACAGAAAAACAAATAACCCCCAAAACAATGTCATTCTTTTCTTCATTGATTCCTCGCTCTTTCACTTAAAAATGCTTCTGATGTTGACTTCCCTTATGTTTAACTTTATACTGCAATTACACTGCCAACATCCAAACAGCAGTTTCAGATGTATTAAGGCTAGAAAAAAACAATAAATCCACTTAAAAATTTGACACAACAAAACCGTCCCACAGGCTCCATTTGTAAAATGCCCTTTTGCCAAACAATAACGAGTGTTAACAACAGCAGCTGAAATTACTGCTTTGACCATCTAGACTAATTATGGTAGGCCTAGAATGGAATTTCAGCTTCAATGTGGAATTAGAATGCCGATTGGCTTGGTTTTAGGCTTTTACAAGGGCTCCACTGATGCAATTTTGTTACTGTCTTTCTTTTTGAATCCTACCAATATGCATCTTGGTTCACTTGTACTTTAAGTATTTGTATTTGCTTAGTTCCTGAATTTTCAGATGATGAAACATTCTGAAATGAAATTATACACCTGAACTTTGTGGTGGCAGAAAGGTTATAACCGTAACTCTCTATTTGCCTACTTACGAATAAAAGTATCCCGACACTTCTTCAGAAAGAGCATCGGAGTATCTTAGAATCCTAGAATGGCCCAGGTTGGAAGGGACCTTAAAGTAACACCACTATTTCTTATTGCCCTTCACATTCGGTACAATACAGTTCTAATTGGAACAGGATTAGACTATTACACTACAACTTCACTGCTAACGTACCTTATTAAGGTAGTCCAACAAGACCGCCCATCCAAGCAGCGCAGGTAACAGCTTATGGTTGTTTTCTTGAATTGCTTTATGTCTTCTATCTCTTCCTCTCTCATGTCTGGTCTCTGAGCTACAAACAGTTGCATGAGGTTAAACAGCTCTTCTACGGCCTAAAACACAGAGAAACATTAGATTACAACAGCCTCTCGCAGTATGTTATCATTTATAAACACTGACTGCGTATCACTTTTGCAACACTGTGACCTACATACATGCATATATATCTTACTACTAGGCTGGCATACAGGATATTTAACAGTGGAAACATTTTTTCCTGGTAGCAGACACTGATCTGCTCTCCAACTGCTATGCAGTACAGAAGAAAATCCAAAACAATACCTCTGCAAAATGCAGGAATTGAAGCTAAGCACGTTATTCAATGCTTCTACTGGGAATTAAAGATATAATACTTTCACCACTGGATTTGTTTAAGTGTTTTCCACTTTTTCATTAGAAGACACATTCAGTACGAGGGGATAACAATGAAATGGTATTGTTTTGGTATCAATCTACTTACTCCTGGGTACTGACTGGCATGTGGTGTTAGATTCTTAAAGGCCCACTGGATATTCTGATGAGAAGCCAACTGCCTGGTGAATGCGGGGGATTGCTCACAGCAGAGGCGCAGGATGCCATAGTAGGCAGGCAGCATCCCACGGTTAAAGAGCACCACATCCTGATCGTCATGGTCTGCAAGGATGTAATTGAAGGCAATGTTCTTTGTCACCACAGGATTCTGCACAATAAGGCGTACGTTCTCTGGACAGTCGACACACACATTATACCAGAAAGACAGCAAAGCCTGTTTGTTGTGGTTGGTGGCTATAGCCGGCTCAGAAAGTTTTGGCTGGAAAAGGTTCCATAAGTCCATGAAGTAAGTAGAAAACATGAGTTTCTCAGTTTTTGAGATCAAACAGTATGTCATGAAACTGAAGTAGGGCACAAGTTTTGTTGTGCCGTGAACAGCAGCATCAACATAAAGTTTAGCCCTTGAAAGAAGGCCAAGAAGCACATTGTAGACTTGATGAAGAACTACTGTAGTATCTGGACTGAGAGGCAAATCGCGTGTAGGGATGTGCAAAGAGCGGGTGGATCGGAACATCTGACGGAAGGAATTGCTTGGAATAAGCGATACCAAGAGATAGGCTGCAGCTTCAAATAAAAACAGATTTGTTACACCTTTGGAAATTGCATAACAGGCATTTAAACAGGAGTTAAATCATACTAAATGTTCCATTTACAGGTTTCAAAGCATTTTACAAAGTCTGTTATTACTATATTCATAGCAGAGATGAAAAGAATTATCACAGTGGTCAAGATGAGCACAAAGCACGTTAAGTGTTGAGATTTGCTCTCGGGCCTCCTCACCCCATGTTCCTGTCTGCTGCTTGGTTCTGTTACAGTAATACAAACCCAGAAGTTTTCCATGACTAACCTGCCTACTGCCTCATCAAGACTTCATTACCTCTTCAATGGTGTTTACAACTGGAATCTGTTGCAAAGCTGCACCTCCAGTTTCCATGTCTCACTCAAGTACAGAAAACACACTGAAGTTCAGTGCCGCCTGCTATTTTTATAAAAATTTTAGACACAGGAAAGGCTGAAAAATTGATCTTGAAATCTGACAAATTATTCCAAACTAGAAAGCCAGGACACCCTGAGGCTGGGGACAAACACAGGCTTCTTCTCTTTGATCCACAAGTTCAAAAAGCTCAAGAGAAGATTATTCTGAGATGGCTGCAAGAACGTCCACTACTCTTAGCTACTGTACAACTATGTGAGGGACACTACAGAGAACCTCCTGGTCTAGGTCCTTATCTTCTTTTTACTGGAGCTTGTGGATCAACACATAAGATAAAGAACCTACTAACCTCTCATTCAACATTATGAAATCAACACACAGTTTTCAGGTGGCATGTCTTTATGAGGCACCACAGTTGTAGGAACATTTTGAAATACAGCAATTCTAATACAGTCGGAAAAGTAGGAAAAGTCAAGCTACAACGTGTATTTCACTTGTGACAGGAATATCCCATGCACAGTAACCTCTTGCAACAGAATGTTTTTCTTCAACTGCAGTTAACTTACAAGTTCTCACTCTAGGATAGTTGTGTGCTAGAAGAAAACGTTCAACCCAGTTTTCCATATTTTGCAGCACCCAGCTGTGAGCTAGTTTATTTCGAGGCGTTTGCACAGCCAGCCAATCCAGGCACTGAGATGGGTTGTATTCGATGACCTTAAAGAGTGAGGAAAATAAAAAACCATACGTTAATCTCAAAGTGTATTAAGAACTCTTTAAAAAGCCTACTAAGACTTTGAAAAGATTTTTTCAGAATCACTTTAGGCTATCAAAGCACCCAGAAGTCTGAGGTGCTCTCTGGCAGACACAGTCAACACTTATTACATTTCACTGGTTTCTATGTTTTGCTCTGAGCTTTTAAATGTCCTATTAAAGTCTGGGAAGTTACTCTACATATCCTTCCTGTGTGTGTTGAGATAATCAAGAGTTGAAATATTAAGCACTTTGGAAACTCCAGAATCTCCTCTCTAACATAAAATCTTAACTCTGAATCGCTAGTTGTATACAGGTCACATCAGGAGCATGCGCATGTGTTCATACAGCTTCACACTGAGGCCTGAGGGTCATGGTTTTTACAAACGTGTCATTTCAAGGAAGAGTCACTTAGTGCTTTTCAAAGGGAGTGAAAAGCCTGTGGAGTGCTGTGCCAGTTTGCAAAGGTAATAAGGAGAAAAAAGCAGCTTTCTGTGCTTTTCTGGTTCTGTGTAGTTGAAAATATGTTGACATAATTAGGCCAATAAACACTGTGTGCTTGCTAGTTTTTAAAAATGGGCTTGTTTTTCACTTTGAGGCCCAGGTGATTGATCAGAACGAGAGAAAAGGAACTCAATTATAAGAAACCATAGGCTCTAACTGCATTGCTGAAGCTGTTCCTGACTACTTTAATCCACCTGAAGAATATAAGCTTACAAAATAAAAATACCCTGCTTATAAAGTTATTAATTATAATTAAGGCAGTGTCTTTATAGTCCAAATTGCTTTTTAACAATTTCTAGAAACTGAAGTGCCTACAAGAGTAGGTTCTACACACTTTGTCTATACACTAACCAGGCCTTGCATCCCTGCTGACACAGTCTTTATCTCTAGATTTGTGTCATGAGGGTAAGCATAATAATGCTGGCAACAGTAGAGACCGAATCGGAAGCTGAAAGCTTCTTTCCAGCAGAAACTTGTCACTGACTTATTTCCTCTGTAGGTTCAGTTTGTCCAGTAAGGATAAGGAGGGTAAAAAGAGGAAAAAAGGATTGCTTAACAAATTATGTACTTAAACTTTGTGGCTGATAAAGTCGGAATCATAGGTACTCACTTCATATCACAGTTTGCATACTGTCACAGCATGTTTCATCACAGAACTCTATTGGAAAGGTTTCCTTTGCTCAGAGAAGATCATCACCTACTGCTTCCTCACGTACAGAAAGCAGCTAGATGTAATGCCTGACCTTGAGATCCACTGTTTGAACTCTCTTTACCTGAGGTAGAGCAGTCACAGCTCATTCCTATTCAGATCAGATACCAACAAACACTTGCTATATGCTTCCAAGTCTACCTAGTGATTCCCATTCTACTCTCCTAATGAGGAGAAAACTACTTTTGAACAGCAATCCAGATTCTAGTACCTCAGTGCGCAAGACAAGTATGTGTTTTGCCAGAGGTCTCAAGACTGCACAGTAATAACCTTTTACAAACCCCAGTCCTGCTTTCTAAAGAGTATTAAAGGGAATGAATGTTTACCAGCTTGTCCTCAGGAGCCTTCAAGGCTGGACATGCTGTTCTTAGACAGTAATAAAAGGCAGTAAATTGTACTGACTACTCTAATAGCAGTCAGTTGAATAAAAGCTTTAGTTCCTATTCTATTGCTCAGGTAAGGAATCACTGTTGTGCCAACTTGGTTTAGAAGTCTATTTTCACTCTTGAAATCCAAGCAAGAACGGTCCTGCACAACAGCCATTCATTCTAGACCTTCATTATAAGTCAATTTCTCATTGAACTAAAATTTAGATTGAAATATCAGTTGACCACAGTCTTGTTAAAATAACATACAGAATGTGAGCAAAACTTTTAAGCATCTATTAGCTGTTGCTAACAGACTTCATTTGAAAGAGAAACCGTCATTAAAAATTCAGGAATTGATACAGCAAAGATGACAATTACATGTAAATCCCTTTCATATACATAAACAACTCAATGAGATAAATTTTAGCTTCTGTTTTCTGTTATGTGTTGTACCTCCCATATCCTCTGCAGAATGTAAGAAGCAAAGGGTGGCATTCCTGGAGGTCCACCAGCAAATTCCATTAGCATGGTCAGCAATTTGAAAAAAGGATTGGCTGCCTGTAATGCATAAAAATAAAAATATCCTTTTTGATTTATTTAATTTCATCTACTATTTTTTAGAGACTTCAGACAATACCCAACATTTCTATAAAAAGATATTTCTTTGAGCTTCTGACGTGAACATTTGTATTACTTTTAATCCCTTGTTATTTAAACACAGTAAGCGTGGTAAATAATCCACACATATACAGCTCATGCACTTTATACAGTTAAGCAAGGCAATGTGATCTACTACAAACCTATGATTACAAGGGAATCATGGTACACACTGTCTGACGCAGTTAGAGATTATTCTGTACAAAGACTAAACCCTCATGTGGACGATTTACGCTGACCATTATTAGTTGCATTATTACATTTTCCTTCTAAAACCATCAACTTAACGTGTTGGCTCTAAGATGCTTTATTCCCTTCAGTTTGCCAAGACTCACTCAGCTTTTAACAACACGCCAATAAAGGGGTTACTACTATTCTTCCGCACTTTTCACTTCACCAGAAGTGTCTCTGGTGTATGCGTATATGTGCAAAGCAAAAAAAGCATAAAACTGCAGCAAAGGTTAGCATGGCAGGAAGGAAGTAGACTGTCATCTGATAGTGCCCATTCTATCACACAAAGCAAAGCTGTCATGAGAATGATTTGGTACGTGCTTCTTTTCCAACCATGTTTATACCTCCTCTGTTAGACTGATTATTTTTCTTTTCTGACAGCACTATACAAGAATGTCCCTGTGTGAGCATACACTTCTCCACTGTATATATTTTTCACGTGGAAACCATTTGGAACTCTCAGTACTTTTTTTATGACCAGGGCAGGAATTTATTCTGACTGAGAAATGTGTTTGCATGCACAGTACTGCTAATACAGTGCCCCAAAAACTTGAAAAGACACACAATAGTTACATATCTCCACTTAATCTAGCATTTGCATTTGTATTTTATTGGTACCAATTTTTAAATTAAAAATAAAAAAATTCATACTGGTGGAGAATCTAGAAATATTTCATTCGGCTTTGAATAAAACTTTCATCTTTACTCTTCAACTGCATACCTGATTTCTGCTTTAGAAAACTTAATATACAGTGCAGTTAGACTTCATATATGTCACAAAAACTTCCATGGATTATTTTCCATGCAAGATTTTTGATTAGTGAAGGATTATTTAAATAATCTCAAACAGAAAATATTAATACAAATTATTTAATACACAGGTAGTATGTTTACATACCTCAGGAGTCAACTTTGCTATAGATGTGAAAAGCATGGACACAATCTTAAAAACAAAACAAACAAAACTCACTTAGACTTGTGCTTATTCAGTTACAATCATAACAATCACCCCATTACACTTATTAGATTAGATTTGCAACAAACAGTTATCATTTCTGATACTTACATGTTCTGCGAGTCGATTATTGTACCGACACAGACTGAAAATGAGATTGCAAGTTTGCCTGATGTTAATGCCATCACGGATATGCTGAAACAAAAAAGGAAACCCCTGCAACAAATAAGAAGGTATCAGCACTCTGTCCACAATTACATATGTACACATGTATTTGTCCTGAGGCTTTTATAGTCGTATTTAAATGAATTACCTTTCCTCCTGTTAGTGCTGCCATATCGTTCTGTGACAATGTCAAATGCCTAAAATACAAGAAAACACTTCTATCATTTCACTTCAGAGATTATGAACTAGGGTTAAGGACTAAGTGTTAGTTTATATTCTTCAGCATGACAATACACAAGAGAAAACAAAAGGTATTGTCATAAGCAAAAAGAATACAGATTCTGTATTTAGACCAAATGGGAAAAGAAATCTAGATGTCAGCAACCAAACATGCTCAAGGGTTTAGCCTGAGCCCTTTATTTGGTTGGTAATGACAAAACATTCATCCTTTAAATGTTTAAATATATAGTGACCCTATATACAAACTCACTTTGTTGTTAAAAAAGCCCACCAAAACACAACTCCAAACCCGTACAATTTCTAATTCCTTTCTGAACCAGTTCATATTAGAATGCACTTATGTTTTTTAGAAGCTCTTGCCTTTCTGAGCGAGATTGTTCAACTAGAAGCGCAATCAAGGCAATCATCTTTTCGAGTGCAGCAGGCCTGTATTTTTCTTCTGCTAAAGAAAGTATATCTTCCTCTTCCTCCTCTTCCTCTCCTTCTTCCTCAGAAAGTACTTCAACCTGTGGCTGAAGGCAAAACCCAGGTAACTTCAGTGTGCACAAAAAGCCTGTGGAGGGTTGTGTATATATTCTGCCCTCACTTCTATTCAAAACAACTTAATGAATCAAAGCAGGTAACTAATCAATTTCCAAGGTGAGCCATTCATTCTGTGTAAGGTAAATTGTATTTAGAAATGCAAAAGCTAGGCTGGTTGCAGTCACCAGACAGCCTGATATGGTGTTCTGCTTAGTACAAAAAGCAAGTACATTTAACAGCTTCGGTTGTACAACAGGAGCCAGCAATCAACTGTTACCATTAATACCATGGATAGGCAACGTTAAATCCTTCTACTAAAGGTCTATTTCTATACTAATGGGAAATAGCAAATTGAGCATCTTTGTGAAGTATTACATTCACTTAAACATTGAAAAGATCTTTGAATGAAGCAATTCAGCAGTTGAAAGGTGGTTCAAAGGACAGCACTAATGATCACAAACGTAAAACATGAAAGACATGTTCTTGTTACATAAGACACTCACACTTACATTTTCAGGTCCTTTAGTTCCCATGTAGAAATGGACCATCGTAGATATGGCTTGCAATGAAAGCAAGAACTGGCTCTGAAATACACAGATATTAAATCATTTGAAAACACGTACATGCCTACAGACGCCCAAGTCACCAAACTCCAAGGCTATACTTACTTCCTCTTCTCCCATTTTGGCAAATTCGTAAAGAAAGGCGAAGTATTCAGTAAGGTGTTTACTGTGAGGCTTAACACCATGCTCCATAATCGATAAAAGTGTCTTCACAAAACGTGTTACACAAGAGCGACTGCCAATGTCTTCCACAGGACCGTCCATATCATCTGAACTGAAAACAAAATCCCATTTTTAGATGTTTCATACAATACATGGAGCACGAGATCAAATGGAAAAGGTCTGTTGTGTTAATCAGGTTAATAAAACTAGGATTTGGAATCAAGATTCTAGTCAGGAAAATAATTATTAAAAAACCCAGTATTTGGAGATCTGCTACTTGGATCTATCATCTTGATTTGCACGTCAGCTTCCTGAGTTTCAAGAAAGATGGCTGTTACAGGTAATTATACTGTGGAACTAAGGAATGGCACGCCCCTGAGCACACACATACAGGATCCTGGCCGGGCAGAAAACATGCACTTTCAACCTCATTCATCTACTGAAAGTGGTACTGTCACTGAACACAAGTGACAGTCTTTTAAAATAAGCTGTGCAGAAAATACTAAACTCTATTATTTGCCATGAACACCGTTATCTTCTTGGCCTGAATTGTGTCATGGCAGTGTAGTTACTACAGACTCTGAAATTTTTGCTCTGAAAAAGATGTCATTATCAGGATTGCAAGCTCAATCCAAGAGATGAAAGAGAAACTGCTTTCTTCTTCTCACTATATGCCAAAAAGAATGAATATTTCATAACTGGCACCAAGTGACAGTTTTCTTGATAATGAGCAGAGGAAAACACAAGTCAACAGGTTTTTTTCGACTTTCTCACAAAAACTGATTTAGCTGTATAACACTGGACTAGACTCATCTCAAACCTCTTTCACTGGACGTACAAAGTAAAACTTGCACCCAGATGACCTTAGATCAAATTTATAATTGGGCTCTCATGTGTAAGCAGCAAGTTTACACTTACGGGCACTGAAAAAAAAAGACTATGTTGAAAAAGTAGTCTAGAGGAGCAAATGTTTTAACAGTGTATGTGGAGACCTTGGGCTCTTCCAACCACAGTTAAGATTTTTAAATAAATCACGGCATGTTTGGTCTAAAAAGACCAATTAAATAAGGACTGTTTTAGGTTCATAAGGCCATTCATTAAAACAAAGTAGTAACAAACAGCAGTTTTCAGGTGGTGCTATTTTACCAGTCTTCCATCCCTGGCTGGAGATAAAGGTGTGCATGCACAGGCCTCAGTCTCTGTATCACGTGAATACACAAACGCTGGAACATCTGCAAGTACATAAGGAAATGAAGCCCACATGTTCATTCTTTCACATACACATCAATGCATATTTCCTAAGTGAAGAATATTCTGTCCCCAAGTATAACAACCAGGCCTTCGTATTTCAAAGTCAGAGCTGAGATTGAGATGCCCACATCTCATATTCCAGTGCACTGACACACAGTATTTTAACAAGAGTCAAACCTAGTTTTTGAACAGATCTGATGCATGGACACTAAAAACAGATGTTAATATTGGTGTGCAGTGTACACTGCTGAAACACAAGACTGCTGCTAATAAACATTTTTAATTTGGTGTTGATTTTTAAAACTGTTTAGATATTGTTTGAAGGACTTTATTTTGCCTTTAGCAATACGAATTCACACTGAAATTTTAAGAACATTCCATGCAGCAGTTTTTAACTTCTATACAGATTTATCAAGGATTAGAGTTTTGTCTTAAGATCCTGCACTGAGTATTCCCATGGAATATATTCCTTTAATACTGAGTGACACACTTAAAGTATGTATGGTTCTACACGTAAATATTACTTTAATAATGAGAAGGTTAAACAAACTAAAGGGTTCAGGGAAAATTGATTGTTCCAAGTTTTTACCTAAAAGAAATTCATCTACAAAATCCAAAGGCAACAGTTTAGAACTAAGGCTTTCTGTTAGGGGTACTGAATGTATATAACTTATTATTTCTTACTATTTTTTGTTTTCTGAATGTGTGTCTTGACTCATTCTTGTTGAACCAATTCAGAAAAAAACTGTATTTAAAGCATGAAATCATTTAGGGATCACATGGGAGTTGCAGAAACCTTAATTTCTATCTGTCGTGACATTTATGATCCTAACTGTACAATTAAGGAACTACAGAGTCATCTCTACTTTGCTCCAAACACAATGATGTCACCATGTCTAAGTATTATATCTAAATAGGATGTAATAAAAGCTTTCAGAATCATTGTTTGTGTCCTAATAATTGACCATTTTTGTTCTCAGGTCACCACTTGACTTAAAGAAGTTTCTTACCTGCCTCACAATCTGATTGGGACACTTTATTAGAATCTGCATTGGCCACCAATCATCATCAGCCATACGATCCAAAAACCACTGCAGAAGATACATACTTTGTTAGTTTTGTTCCCAACTTGTTCTAGTCCAATCTTCTGTTTTGCATGATATTAAAGTCTGAAGAAAAATTAATGTTACTATTATTACAGAATAAGCAATCATTAGTCCAAGGGAAATCTAGATGTCTTGTATGCATGACAAGAAAGAAAGTAAGTTCAACAGCAGTAAACATCAACATAAAAGTATATCCAGCATCTTCTTATCCCTGGTTTCTGTGTGCCATAATTCAGTTCTCTGGAAGGACACACTTATCCTAAAAAGTGATGTCAGCAGAATAAAACCTCATGCTTATAACGAAGCAAAAGCTCAAGGATCTTGTAGAAAAGAGACAGGTTTAAACAACATAGCTCCTGAATTAGCTGCCTTTTGCATTTTAAAATACGGAAAAGCCTTACGACCTCCAGAGATACAGAATGTATAAACATAACAGAGACAGATGCTTTCAGAGCTAAAACAGTTTACATTACAGAATCCAAGTTGTTGTTTCTCTTAATTTCATTGTACCTGAAGGATTGTACTGTATTAGTCTTCATTCGTTTACAGTATCTCAGGACTACAATGTACTAATAAAAATGTATCACCCAAATACTGAATATTACATAACAATTTAACCATCTAGAATCAATTTATAAAAAACCCAATAGATTTAATTCATTTGCATGGAACAAGGTCTAATGCTGTATTTATGTGGGTCCTTGTACATTCAAACAATCACAGAAAATCTACCACACACTTCCCTTCACTATTTCAAAACTGCTTGCACCAACACCATCATGAACTCTCTGTTTGTTTACTCAGTCCCTCTCCACTGTGTCCCAGACTCCCTTCAGGCAGCATCCCACAAAGTTTTATACAAGAAACATTCCTCCATTTTTATTTCCTACTTCCAAGAGTTTCCAGTACTTCTAAACATTGGGTAGAAGACCCTCAACCTCCTAAGCAAGGCACTGTATGAAATTCTTTTCAACTAATTAGCTGTTCTTATTTCTTTTCTAAGCTTTTTCATTGCAATGCAGCTTTTTATCTCACTGTCCTCTTCCCTCGGACTCCACTCCAGCCATTTCAGCCCTTAAACATTAAGTCTGTATTTCCATTTCTTTTGTGTGATTTCCTTTAAACACCTCTCAATTACAAATCTGTACATAATAGTTAAATAAAAGAGGTTGTGACACTGTCTCTCTTCTAGTGACAAAACAATTCTGCCCTGAGCTCTCACCACAGGCTTCTGATAAGAAAAGTCTAGTAAGCAATTCCCCAGAATCTGCAGTATTCAGAGAGGAAGGATTTCATCTCACAGTGCATAAATATGGCAAATACAGTACTTCATAGTCCAAAATATTCCAAGAATACGAACCTCCAGGAAAGTTAAACAACATATAGAAAGTTGGTTTGTACTTTGCTGAGTTCCTAAGTCACTTACTTCACAAGCTGCCTGACTGTTATTAAACTGTTTTGTTAACAGTTCAATCCACTGAAGCATTGTAGGCTGTAAAAAAGAAATAATAAATTGCAACTTAATCTTTAAATACTTCTAAATGGTCAGTTAGAACAATGAACCTTAAGAACATAGCTTAAAATATTAAGTGCTTTATAAACTACCAACACTTTGCACCTACACAAAACTAACAGTGCATATGTTAAAACTAAAGCAAGTAGAGCCTACACGTTTGGACTGATTGTGTGCAACTACATCTTACCAGATAATCCTATTAAGCCCATATAATTTTGAATCAACAGAATGATACCAGCATAGATGAGAAGGAAAATGTGACTGAGAATAAAGATGCTTCAGACAGAACTTTCTAGTAGATCTTGTTAGTATTTGGAGCTCACAAGTCCACGAGCACAACTATTGCTCAATGGTAACTGCTCCCCTTTAACAAGGGCTTGTTAAGATCTGCATCAGCCAGGAATTGTCAAATTAAAAGAATACAAGATCTATTGTTCCTGATGCAGTACTGGGGCACAGCAGGCTAAAACTAGAGCCCCCTTTTTCCCCACTACACAATGTTTTCACTATAAATGTGTTAAATGACACTCTAATGCTAATAAATATTAACTTGGTATTATCTAGGGGATTAAATGCATCTCCAAATCACACTTGAAATGCAACAGTGCAGACATACTTTTCACTATATTCATGCAGCTAGTTAATGAGAATTTACAAGTAAATAGAATACCTTTTCCTTTGAATGAATAAATGTCTCTAGCACAAAGGAAGTGCTTAACTGGGGAAAAAAAATAATGGCACCATTAATTACAGAATGTCTGAATTTCAAAGTAAACAAGGTGAAACTGAAAACAAGCACAATATACTTTTGAAGTACTTACCTTTGCTGTCATCAGGGAAACCACCTTGGGATCTGGTAATGTGCTTGGGATGCTACTACACAACTGCCACATAAACCTAGAGTCAGTAATTTTATTTGTTAATTAAAATAAATAATGAAAATCTGCAAGAAGAAAAGAAGCATTAATATTACATCTTTTAAGAAAAAACTTACCCAAAATATGTATGTTCAAAAATGTTCTTGTCTTGAAGAAACTGCATGTTATCATGCCATATCCACTGAAGAAAAAATGCTAACATCAGATACAAGAAAGCCGCTTATTTCACTACATAAGTATGATTTTAAGAATATTTAAATGCTTGCCATGGCTAAGAAAAAGAAATTCTTATACAAAAAAAAAAAAAGAAACATTTTCTTTAAAAGAAAATTTCTTTCTTTCTTGAAAGAAAATTTCTTTCTGGAAACATTTTGGTTTAAAGGACTGGCTCAACGTTTTTTAATTCATACTACAGTGTTACTTTTGCCTGGCAGCTGGCTGTAGAACAGAGCTCAGAACCTTCTCCTTTTTCTGAAGTCTCATTCTTAGAACTTACTCACATTTTAGGCTGAAACTGTGAGAACTGGTCCATCACATTAGTAAAGAATCACAGTTTAAGAGCATATTCTGATGTCTGCCAATAGTGTAGTAACTTAAAATCCCCAAAAGCTCTCTAAACATGTAGTTTCACGAACTGATTTTCCAGTGGTCCAGCTCAGTATGTCTAAAGGTTGAAGTTTTGACCCCAAAGCCTGATAAACTTTGTAAAGTTTTGGTAAATTCTCAGAGAGTAACATCTGACTCTCAATCTTTAACCAGGAAAGGATTTCATGGCAGGTCCCCCTAGAATATTTTTGACCAGATGTGTTTGGAGTATTTTTCCCATATAGACACATTCTATGCTTATCTTTGATAAAATCTATTGCTCTTAAGATGGAGAAGGAAAAAAAGCATGACTGATTTGCTGGCTAGGGATGAAGTGTCTTTTTAAGTGAAGAACCTAACAGGACAGGTGATAAAGTAATACTTCTGGCTAGTGGAACAGGGAAACTGGCACTTCAGATGGCAGAAAGGGAGAAGAATGTCTTGAAAATCCTGTATTTTGAATATACTTAAGACACTTTGGTCCCTACTGAAATAATCCCCTCCTGTGCATTGCCCTTTTCAGTTCCTCAGATACAGCTTAAATAGTAACTCTAAATAAGCAGCCAAGTAAGCCAATAGCAGCCTTTATCAGTGAGGAGAACCAGGAGATGTAGCTGTTCTGAGGTTTGTTTCCTCCATCCCTTTTACAAACACCTGGGCTACTGTATGACCATGGGGAGGAAGGAATCCTTTTGTGACTGATTCTCCCCACTCTAAGTCAAATAGTCATGACTGTGTAAGGCTTTCACTTCAAATTTTATAACCCACCACAAAAGGTGCAAACAAAAGGCTAGAACTATTCTCTTACTCTGTCACCACTCAAACATTAAGCTGAAGGATGAAAAGGTTGGTGGTTTCTGAAAAAATACTTCCTGTAATACTGCAGGCATTCAGGAGGACATTAAATGCTCACAAAACATAGACATCTACCATTTTCTACAATTTGAAACAGAGTGATATCAGTATTAAAACTGCGGGACAAAAAACTTGAGAAATGTAGGAAAACTTCCAAATTTACAGGGGAAATCCTAATTTATTATCTTATCCTATTAACACTCTCCTAAGGAAGACAGCTGAACTGAAGTATTACCACCTTAGTGGCACGATTTGTATTTGCTTTTCTATGTTTATTCACATGACTGCTTTGTTTACTTAGGATATTCTATAGCATTTTAAAATTAGTACTAAAACAAATCAACTTGTACCTCCAGCAGTTCTGATGAAACGTCAAATTTGTAGTCTTTGCCATTCTCCTCTTCTGGTTCCATCCGTTTATAAAACAGCATGTAAGCACTGTGTGTCTGTAAGAAAAAAACATCTGTATAATTTTTGCTTTGAGAGATAAATCATAAACTAGAAATATAGTAATGTAACAAGTGTTTGGAAAAGAAATACCTTTTCAAAGGAGAAGTCCATAAATTTATCAGTAACGGAATCGTAAGTTTTTGTCTGTCAAGAAGGAAGTAAAACCATTAATTATAAGCTTTTTAAATGGCCTTGTTACTGACAATTCAAGATAAATGTGCAAGCAGACTATACTGGAACATCTGCAGAAAGCCTGCTCACTATTTCTTGCTCAAAGTAGTCTTCTTTCTTTTTTAATCCTACAGTGGCCTATTCTCATTTTTCAGGGTTGCCATGGAGTACTGAGACATATCTCAGGCCATTTCCTGTCTCATCCATCTCCCTGACACCATTTTTTTAGGCAGCTGTAGGTATTCTATCTGTTTGCCAAACCAACAGGTTTTTTTATTTCTACATATTCTTTTTATCAGATAAAAGGATTTGTTCTTATTCACAGGACTGTTTTAGTGAGATAATGTGTTGTGTGAGACAATGATGTGTTTTATGCAATAGGTAATTGTATAAAACAATCAAACTAAGCATAATTTCAGTGTCATTAGAGCCATTTGTATTACTAACATTAAAATTTGTGTCATAGGACAGTGGGACAACCCCAAATCCAAAGCTGTTATTGTATTACAACTGCACTAATAAAACAAAAACATACATCAGCTTATGACATTTAAATTCTTTAAATAAAAGGAACAAGCAAACTATTTAAAGCTGCAAAAGCATTAGTTTGAAAATGACTAACATTAGAACAAAATGTTCCTGCTGAACAGTATAGCTGTGCACAGAATCATTAGGGATGGGAAGGGACCTCGAAAGATCATCCAGTCCAATCCCCCTGCCACAGCAGGATCACCCAGACCAAGTCACACAGGAACACAGCCAGGAGGGTCTTGAACATCTCCAGAGAAGGAGACTCCACAAACCCCCTGGACAGCCTGTTCCAGTGGTCCACAACCCTTACTGTGAAGAAGTTCCTCCTGATACTTATATCAAAACTGACAGATTTGCCAATCAGTCAGCAATGAAAAAGGATCTGACCATAAACAGTCCACAGACCAGAATCTGGAAATCAGACACAAGGCTGACACTACCACCTGCACAACAACTTCAGAGGTTTAATAAAACCTAGCTAAATGCTTCTAATTGTATTATATATATCCTCAAAACATGGCAGACCAAAGATGAACACTATGAAGTGGGTCACAAGTCTTCAAAGCAGATATTGTAATAGTTCAGTGTGGCAAAAATAAAAGTAGTAACTTACAGTCATTTCTCCGCCAAAGCATTCTGAAGCAAGCTGGGCAGAATCAAACGGTTTTACTTCAGCATCATTGAAAAGATACCTGTAAAATAGGAAGCTTTTGAAACAAGGACACATTTGTCTCTAAGGACAAATATAACAAGCACTTGAAATCAGATTTAAGTATTCCTATTAATATCTAATGTTGTCTTTAAACCACGGCAAAGTAAAAATTCATCTCAAAGGTGACCTTCCTTTCAATTAGACGAGAAAGCCTGCTTTTCATCAGTTACTGGCTTTTGTTATTAATATGACATTAATTTCCTCATTTTTCCAGCCTGACTGATACAAACATCTCATGCTTTTGAGAGAAACCTACAGAATGCATCTCCTCTACAACTGCATCTATCAAAGTCAGTATGTTTTAGTTATGTTAAAAGAACTGTAAAAAGGTGTTTTTCACAACTCACCATTTGTTGTTTTTGTAAGCATGGGGATTTACTATATCTCTGATAAAACTGTAGTAGTGGCCACCATCTGCTGTTCCAGTATGAACCGTTACGCCTATCAGATCATATTCATAGCTTTCAGTTTCTTTCATATATTCCCCATCTTCTTTAAAACCTGAAATAGTTTAATGTAAGATTTAATGTAATTTCCTAAATACCTGACCTTCATTACTAGCATGTCTCTCATATGTATCTCCTCTAATTGCACTGCAGTGTTTTTTGGGCAATGTGGAAGGAATCTCTATCCTCAAAACAAGTTGCACAGACCCCAACTTCTGTGAAAGAGTTATAGGCTGTTTTGCAAAACACCACTACTGAATTGCTCAGGAACAATAACTAAGTTATTCCAAGTTACTTATCATTGCAGTTAGTCACCCATGTGCTGAATTTCCAAGTGTTACTCTGCAAAATCAACACAGGCCAATGACAAACCGTATGTAATCATTTGTCATTTCTATCTGGCTTTTGATATTTAATAATATTGAGTTTAATAATTCAAATTGAATACTACATGATAACAAAATAACTGGCTGGTTTTCTCATATTAAGTAGAAATGTATGCCTTTGGCAATATAGGTTCATTAAAACTATGTTTGATTTTAATTGCTTGAAAAGAAAATCACTAATGGTTTCCTTGTATCATGGATACAGAAACTGGTAATCAGACACAAAGCTTGTTGATTCGATGTTCCAAGACATACCTTCTTTTCTGTCATTTTTCCCCATGAGGAAATCTTCTGTGTAAGGTGTCATATCCAAACGTAAAGGGAAAGAAAAATGTGTATTGACTTTCTCCTTCATCATGGTTACCATATTAAACGTGTATCTCATTGTGTTGAAGCTTAAGATACGAGGTAGTTTCTTAAAACATGCCCTGAAGGATTAGAAATAATCACAATTTAACAAAAGCTTAGTTGGTTGCACTGAATTTTCAGAAAGTCTTGAAAGTTCAGACATAAAATTGGAAATGTGTTGCTAAAGCACATAAACCCTAAATTCAGCTATCATAATGTCCTAGAGAACAGCAGCCTGGCTGGCAGAACAAAGGTCACATTTAGCCTATTGAGCGGTTCCATTCAGCCTATCACAGGGCCTTAGAGGAGCCATCAAATCTACTCCTTTTCCACGAATGACAGTTTTCCAATATTTCTTTGTAAAATGATCCATAAATTAATGTAACAATGTAAATCTCCTCATCAGATACTATTACCAGGTTGTAAAGTACAATATGGAACATACCTGATATTAGATCTCAAATGTCACAATACTGAATTTTAACAGGTGCTACTCTTTCACCCATGTAATTTTAACAGCTACAAAAGCAACCATGAGGTTTTTTTTACAGATGAAAAAGAATTTTTTTTACTTGCAATATAAATACTTTAAATGTTCCTTTGTCTATTAAAAATACAGAAATATAATACTTCAGATTTAAAGAAACTCAATTTTACATTAAATAAAAAGGTTATGAGCATTTTGCTGTCCAGGTGATCTTTTCTAAGACACTTTATATTCTTTGTTTGAGGAATTTTATTTCTTAGTTATGTGCTGGTTTGTGTGGTACTTTGCACAGGGACCACGTCCTCACAGGCACAGGCAGTAACAAACTATGAAATCGCATTCCTGATTTGTCTAAGGATTACTCTTATTCCAGTGGCAGTTGTATTCCTTTACTAAAAAGGAACACTAGAAATGACTTCTTTTGCTTCATACCTTTTTTCAGCCCGCACTTTCTTCCCGCAATGAGAGCATGTGTACATGTTGTCACCTTCCAAGGTATCTTTAATAGTTACTTCATCAAGAGATTCCTACATATAATAAATTGAAAAAGAATGAGAAGGAGCTCATGTTCACAGAAAGCATCTACGTATTCAGCAGTGTATGGTACAGTCTTTGGTACTTGACTGTGTCCATTTATAATTGTGATCTATGCCACTGATCTCAGCCTGGCATTACTTACATAAATATTCTTCATATCTGCCACCTGGCACCTCACTGTATAGAACTCTTCAGCAGTCTGACTTACATGCTCACAGTCCTAAATCACAGCAATGGAAAAGAAAAGCAATTAAATAACTGCTCTGACAAATTAAGAGGAAGACGAAAAACCTTTAAAAGGCTAGGAAAAGAACACTTACCAAAGATACAACATTGTTTGTGATAACACCTCCAAACAAGCTTTTCACCGTATTTTTCTGTGAAGGAAACAATAAATTCTGTCAGGGAAATTTTAGAAAAATCAGTATCTTTTCAAGCTCTGTATTGCTCCTTCTTAACTCACCAGTTCTGGAGACATTTCTTCTATTTTTGTGATTAGGTCTGTAAAGAATTCGGTCATATCTTTCTGCTCTCCAGTGTTCAGTGGCTGCTTATCCATGGTATAGGTTTTACAGAAAGGCCTTGGGTTGTACGCCTTACATTCACTTTCCTGTCAGTAAAAAAACACAAGAAAAATACATCAACAGAAATCCTTACCTTCTGCAGTTCAGTCACAAGCACTGAACACAGACAGATAATAATCTATTTAAAAAAGGACAGACTCTGACATGACGTGTCTCCATACGATTAGTGGGCAACACAGTTGCTTGAATGCTTCTGATAAAATGTAAACCAGTTTCTGATTATCATTATTACAATATCATTTGTCATACATTATACATGATATTTAATAAACACTAAAAATTAATCATTAAAATAAATTCTGCTAAAGATGTGACATCCAGTTTCAGCGTATGCGCGAAAATAAACTACAGCATGAGGAACATTAGCCTGTATGCATTGCTAAACACTACCAACTTAAATCTTGACAGGCACTCAATTCTCATTCAGACTTTTCTATGGTATACAAGTACTACCTAGTTCTCAGCTGTGTTTGCTCAGTCATAATTGTCAGTTTAAAGCAGTACATCTGAATGTATCTATTTCGCTGTCTTGCACACTGACAATAGAGGAATGTGGTTTAGCGGGCACGATGGTGTTGAGATTCATGAGAACTATTATGTCAATGCTTGATAACTGATTTGCTGAACAACAGCTTTAAAGCAGGTAAAAATTATTTCAGTTATGACAGTCACTCAGAAAACTTAGGCACGATGGAATTAAGCTGCCAAGAATATGCATACAGAATGGTAACTACTTACTTTTTAAAATAGGATACTTCATAATATATCCACTTTTGTACCTACCATTAGGTATGTAAACATTTTCTGGAGTTCTAGCAGAGTGGTCTTGTGTTTCATATCTTCCGAATACTAAAAGAAATTAATAAAAGGCAAATTTTATCACTTGGCTTACATAGCCCTTAATAAGATGAAAGTATGATCTTTTAAAATAACACCCCCCACACTTTATTAGGAAATAAATTAAGGAAAGTGATTGTGATCAAGAACACACAGCACACTGGTTTACATGTATATATATAAAAAAAGCACTTCCTATGAAGTTTTGTCCTGTCATCAATAAACCCAAGTCAAAAATAACTTTTCTAAAAACTGACTGTACCCAGGAGCATTTGGGAAGGCGTTACAAAAGACTAGTCATTTTGAAATATTTTTTTCAATTCATAGCCAATGTTGGAGCTTTGCTCAACCCTCTACATAAGGGTAGCTTAATACCAATACCTTAGTGACAAAAAAAATGAGGTCTGTGCCAGGTGTTTCACATGTTATATATACTCTACTGATGTCAGGGACCAACCCAAGAAATAGCTAGAATTAATGCTATTTCTGGAAGCTAACCAATGTATAATAGCATAAAGGATTTGCTGTACAACTAATAGCATAAGATGTGCTCTGGAATGTTAGGTGTCATTCTCTGAGATGTTTATATAGCAACAAAATGACTAATTAGGAGGTAAGAAACAACAGACAAATCATAGAAAATGAAATAAAAGATATCGTTGATAGCAACTGAAATAATTTTTGAGAACTTGCTTTATTACAACAATGTCGCCTTAAGAGCTAGTGAACTACATATTTACAAAAAAAGAACCTCTTTGCTTCAGACAGCAGCAGAAGAATCCAAGTGAACAAGAAGCAATTTAAATTCTGAAGATGTGTTCTTTATCGATAAATAGGTCTCAGAAGGAAGCCTGTAATTTATCAGCATTTGCCCTGACTGTATCAAAACCGACATAGGGAAGATAAGACCCCAAAGCATACCTTTGCAGTAAAAATGGCTTGTCTGGCCTCTGGTATCATGTACAGCTGCTGAATAGTGGATGCCAGGTAACATGTTGCTCCAAGATTAGTTAGACCCACAAATCTGCACTCAGCACGGACATCATCATGCGGCCAATAGTCCCACTTGTATGGTGCATGGGAAGCTGCAAAACACATGAATCACACATGCATAAATCCATAGTACAATTTACAAAGACGACTAAGAGCTTTATGAGCTTTATTAATGAGATGCACCTTTTTTATGTAGTCTACATTTCTAGACACAACCCAGACTGTACCTGCCCTTTAAGAAAATGCATTACAGTTTGATCAGGAAATTCATTTCTAGATGCCACCCCACTCTGGGCTGCTGTGCACTCCAAAGGATTTCTCATGGTAAATACAATCTCTCACACTTGTTCCAGTGGTGGTATTAATGGTCTTCCAGCCTCTACCTTTAAATGAAATTATGTAAAGCTGCATGTTTTTATCTTCAAGAACATTCATAAGTTCTAAACACTGCCTGCTACACCGTTACCTATATTTAAGAAAGGGTTTCTTATAACAGAAGCCAACCACAGCTCTATCAACACTTGCACTGCCTAAACCACAGAGAACATACTTTTAACTGATAACATAGAACAATTACAGGCTCCCAAACATGCACCAATCACTCCCCCAGCACAAAAACACCTCATAATTTCTACTATTCATTCACTTGTAAACCTATGCACATTGAAAGAAAGCAGAGTCCTGCACCCAGAGACTCAACTTGAGGAGCTTTTCCTTCACATGATGAGGGATTTGGTATCAGACACAGCCACACATTAAGAGAGATCCTTCTTTTCTATTACAGAGGACTGACAGCCGAGAAAGAGATCTTTCTGACTGGAACAAAGGATGGTTAGATGCTTATCAGAGGTAAGACGCACACCAGCAGCGAAATAAAGTGCTGTGCTACACACAAGCTTGAATAAACCTCAGAACAGGTTTTATATAAAGAAGAATAATCAGGTTTTATTGCACTGCAAAGCTATACATACTAAAGAAATTTGCAGTCTACGAGAAAAATAAGGGTAAGCAAGAACTGAACTACCTAGAGAATGAGACTGAAAAGAAGCTTTCCTGCAAGTTTTCTATTCCTCTATATTTCATACCAGATGTAGCAATCTGTTTGTTACGCAGCATGGCATTAGACAAGCTAGACAAGTCTGACAAGACTCTTATTAATAAGTCTTGATTTGATATGGCTGCCAAGAAGTCACAAAGACGGAAAAGTTCTCCTCATTTGCCAGTCAAGAAAATGGTAACCAGACTAGACAAACCATTTGTAAGTGATTAGTATTGCATTTGCACACTGACGTTCTTCTCCTTCTACCATTCCACGCAGAAGATGCGGAATTAATCATTCCTGTAGAAGCAACCAGAGGACAGAAGCACTAAACAGCAGAGGAGCTCATCCAGTGTCTCTTTTTATTTGTGTCTATGTTTGACACAAAAACTTGCACTGCCTCTTGCTTTGTTACTCATCCCCAAGGATATAATTCTCCAAATAATGTAGTACCTCCATTGTAAGTACGTGTTCAGGTTTATACCAAAAAAAGCAAGAAGTAGCCTGGGTTTATTTTACATTCACAAAAGCTATGCAGGTTCAAGATTTATATCTTAAATCCTTAATTATTTTGTCAAAGATTAAAGGCTCATCAAGGATTTTTCTCAATTCATACTACCAGATAAAATTCAGGAAACTGGAGATCTCTGAAGAGATCCTCACATGGCCAGAGACCAGACCCACAAGACATTCTGTTGCCCAACAAGTAACTGTTGTAATCTGCATTTTGGCATTGGCATCAAAACAACTGCTAGCCTGAAGCTTCAAGTAGGGAAGGAAACTTTTAATTCTCCTGTTTCAACAAATCTCAGTAGCGTGACCTTATGTTACCTGTTTACACTAGGTTGTTTGATCAGCTGAAACAAAGCTGTCCCTTCAGGTTTAACCTCCTGAAGACAGTAACATGCCAGAACACCACAAAACTCCCTCCCTCAACTGAAATCCTTAAATTGCAACATCTTAATTTACCCTTTCTGATGTAAGGACTTGGCATGCATTAGTTTGCTCATGGCTTACTGAGTTGTAATTACAAAGTCGTCAGATGACTTCTTTGTAATTTAAGAGAATGGTTGTGACTATCTTCCTCCTACTTCAATCTGACAAGGGCTTCCATAAATTTGACTAAGAATTTCTCAGAAGATCCTGTTTTCTCTACCATGGCGTTTTTAAACAACTGTCTTCACAATAAAAGCTTTCCTTAACTACAAACGTAAACCTGAGACTCATTTATGTCTGCTTTCTTTATTCCTCACTGTTGTTCTAGAAGTCAGCTTTTTCTCAAGAAGAGAAACATTTAACCAAACTTGCAATATTCACATTCTACTCTGACCAAAATAAAACTGAATTTCTTCCACTTCAAATGACCATGCACTGCTCTATATTCCACCTTCTGATCATGTTCCTGCTCCAAACATAGTACCAGACATGCTCTTAAAACTTCCCGGAAAGCAAAGCAGGTGGTCTTCTTTCCCCTCTTTTGGAATGAATGTTTTCATTAGTCTTGGTCTTTAAAAGAAAGCAAAACTCCAGAACACTGCAAGAAATGTAACAAATCCCCTCATCAGAGTCTTCATTGTTAGACTTTGTAAGTACGAAAAGGGGAAAGTCAGCTGACATCAGCGCCTGGCAGTTCATTTCCTAGGGTATCACTTGCTGAAAACACACGAGGGTATCCCCCAGGCTTCCATTTAACAGCACTAACTGTGAAGTAGAAAAAAGCATGCAAGGCATTCTCGTACTTCATGCACACATGAAGGGAGCTAAACTAGTGGAACTTTAAAGTAAAAATGCTGCCGCAGTTAAAACTTCACAGGTGCTTTACATCCTTCACACAGCAGAGGTCTGAACAGTATACACTTCCACATGACTGCCACAGACAATATTTTCCCTGAGCACAGAAGACATTGAAGGCTTTTTTAAAAGGCCCCTGGCATGCAAGTACAGAACACACAACATTATTATGATAAATTTTCTGTTTTACTTCCTGATTTGTAAGGCACGAAGTCAATTCAATAGATTATAATAAATTACCAGTTCTCAGGTTAGAGGAATTTAAACTGGGCATCTGAAAAGAAATCTCTCTGGCTAAAAATTCACTAAAATTGCACACCAAAGCTAAAATAATACTGATTTCAAACGTCAGAAATTTACATGTTACAACAGGAATTGTATTTCCAAAATACAGCAATCATGAAATCAAGAGGCACACAAAATTCAAGGAGCACTGTCTGCCAACATCTTCATACACACTGAAGTCAACTACAAAGATGTCAGAGACTTTGAAATCACAGCAGTATTGATAATAGCCAACATATCTACAGTACCTCAATGTTCTTTACATACTTCATATGTTTATTCATGTTAGAACGGCACACTGGAAATTAACATCTAGCACAAGTTAATAAAACATATAACATTCACTCACAACGTTATCTGTGTGGCTGAGTCATTTAACAGGACCTCATTCTTTAAATAACCTGCATCTAGGCTAAAATTTTATGTAGGATTAAATAGGCTTATTGGCTAGGTGAGCAAAAGATGCCTCAGTCTTCTCTGTGACACCATTTTCAGTGATGATGGAAAGGTAATAGAGCTACAGAACACATTTTTAAGAGCAGTGTTAGCGGCAGTTATGTCTTACTTCATTACTACTTTTAGAAACTGCAACCATTTAGTTTAAGTCTACAAATACTCTGCATCACCTTTACATTTCCCTATACATTCATAATAGGCGATTATTTTTAGAAACTCATTACATGCAGATGCTACTGATGTATCTCCAGGGAAAATGAAAACTCTGTGCTTGCTGTACTGTTCGCAGTGGTGGCTAGATATCCTCATCCCCATTCTCCTCATCACCACTGTCTCCAGAATCGGAGTCCGTATTACAAGCATGCCCGTTTTCTTTACTGAACTTTATAAATCCACAAAGCTCAAAACATACCAAAAATGAACAGAAATTGCAGCTGCACTATTTTCCTCAAAATACCTCAAAGCTGTACATGAATAAAGGTTCTTACACTGCATATGTTGAGCCATAACCCAGTTGTGGAGCAGCCTGTAGTTTTCCACGGACCCCTTTACCATTTCAACCAACAAGTCATAGGCCGCAGCTCTTGAAGAGTGTGACTTGCATTTTGGCTGTTGTCTGTCTTTCAAACTTGGCAGCAAGAATAGAAGATTGAAGATGTCTCTCAGAAACTCCTGTAAAACAGTTCAATCAGCAAATTTAGCAGTTTGAAGACATTCATAGTATAAAAGTGATGTATTCACAATCTTCTAGAAATGTCTGTAGACTTTCTCAACCTCTACTATTTACAGAGCTTTCTGACACGTATGCAAGTTCTCAATTTCCAACTCAATTTCAACAACTTACTGTACACTACACAAAACGCACTGTAACCATACTGTAGCCTTAAGAGAAACATAGCTACTGAAAAAGAATGACAAATTATGCTTCAATCATGACTGGTGATTTAATTTGATAAACCATCCATATGTATTTTTAGTAACGCTTATTTCTCCTAGTGAAAGTCAGCAATCACTGACTTAATCACTGTGAGCTTTATGAACCCCTAATTAATTTTAAAACATGCACTAAGTTACATAATAGGTGTACTCTAAGTTCATTGTTAGTACTGGTTGATGTTTGGAGTAACGACTGAACTAAAAAAGCCATAGTTGTACCCAGTCAGGGTGACAAATATGTATAGCAAACTATTGTTTTAATCTTTACTGTTCCAGATTAATACGCTAAAAAATGAGATTGGTCTTTCTAAACTTCAGTACCTTCTATGTAGCCTGTCTAATTCAGTAAAATCAAAGCAAATATAGAATTTTTAAAAGGTAACTAAAAATATCTGTACAGGTCTGTAAGAAGGGGGGAGTTTATACACATGGACAAGTACAGCACCTTCACAGTACAGAATGGTTAAATAGTTTTTTCTCCACCTTTCAGCTATAAAGCTAACATCAGGAACTAATTACTGAAGTGTTATTAAGGGAAGAACATGAAAGAAGAAATTGAGCAGAGTTTATAAAGCAGAAATTCAACAATTTTTCTTAAACAACCAGCAATTCATGTGCATGAGTTGATGACGTGATCCACAGCTTACACCTCACAGCTCCTGTAAAACACCTGCAACCTCAAAACTGCATTTGATTATTAAATCTACCTAATCCACTTTGTTTTCTTATACTTTTCACAGATCCAAGCTATATGTATCTGATCTTTGCAAACATCCTCTATTTCGACTTCTACATAATCCTTCATTCTGCACTGTGAATCAAATTCTTGCTCTAATGCCATCTACAAGCTCTCTAAACTTAAAATACACTTACTCTAGGAGAATTACAGAGTAGTAAATCTCCTAAGGTTTAGTCAGCAATGTAACTTTATAGTAGGTAGTGTACAAGGTGACACTATTAAAACTTTTGGACACTAAAATTACCATCAGGGCCCTAAGGATACAAGCATGACGTACTCTCATATACTGGGCCTTGCAATCAAGGTAATGGAAAAAGGTGAAATGAAGTAAGCAAAGGATGGCAAGAGATGACACTATTTGGATCTCTTCACAGTCTTTCAGTGTCCTTTTCTTACCTGGCCTTCACGAGAAAACTTAAAGGGTGGTTTGTGCTTAATAACACTTGTTGCAAGACGAAGTAGTCCTGTAAGGCCATCATCTTCTATATTACCATCTTGATGGTCAAGGATTTCTCTGCTATATATACAGACACATACAAAAGAAACGTTAAAACTCTGTCCACTAACAATTAATAATGCAACTCAGAAGTGGAGTTACTGCAAGTACACCTTACCTACGAATGCAGTCAGCAAGATGTCTTGCTAGTGCATCTAAATCAAGCAGTGTCGTCTGAATGAAAATAAATGGTATATAAGTGGAAAGTAATTATATACTTTATTAATTACAACTTACAAGCCTAGCCTCAAACTATGGTTAGACTTCTGAACGAAACAGCAAACATTCACACAAATGCAAACCAAAACTTACTTGACTCGCATCTTTGACATGTATGTTATCAATCAGTTTGCACAGCAGCCAAAAATATTCCTTACAACCTGGTCGCAGCACTGTTTCTTCTTCATAATCCTCTATCTGTGAAAAGACATTACTTTTGTTCTGAAGTACATCAGACAAATTGAGCATGTATTTTAAAAAGTCGGAAACACAGTAACTCACAAGAATATTAACTTTCTTCAAGTACTTAATTAAGATAAGCCAAGTACAAGAATAACTGTATTTTACAATGGCAAAATCTTCTTTGGATTTTAATTAACTTTTTTTTTTTAGCATCAGTACAACTTAAATGTAGACTGAAACTAGATGAATCATTCTCATCTGAAATCCAATGCTACACAGGGTCACAAGAATGACTGTCTGACAGACCCAAGCCCAAGGTTCCTGCTTTACTGCCACACAAGGCCCCTCAAGTGCTCTTCTTTGGATCCAACTACTGATACAGCTGAAGTCAGCACCACCTGCCCCACAAGGCACTGCTTCCTCTACAATACCTAACTGGCGATAGGCAGAATCATCCAGGTTTGTTCATCTGTACTAATCTGCATACATTAACAGTGAGAACTCCTCCTGAAGGAGCTTTGATAGCAGCCACAATATCTCTTCTGCTTAGCAGAGCTGCAAGGACAGTAATACTCCAACAGAAAACCAGCAGCAATTGACTGAAGAACAAAAACGTTCAGCCACAACAAGAGGGTAACCTGTGTACATGTAAACCAATGTCCTGGTCTATTTACGGACTTAACCACATCTTAATGTGAAATCAAGGCATTTATTGAAAACACAAGTGCTGTTCCCTAACAGTATGACCATTAAAATTCCAGTACAAAAGCACTTCCTAAATGCTATTCTGCATTTCTCCAAGCACCTGCAAGCTCTAAATTGCTGTAGTGTCACAGCTTTAGCTACTTTTATGAAGTTTCTGGAAGCATCTAACCCAAAACCAAGTATCTCAGTGTATCAGAAACATGTGTCAGACAAAGATAATGTACTAACATTTTTCCTTCTTCTATTGACAAATGTAGGTTTAAAGTGATCTCTGCTTAAGGCTCATAAGTTACTAAATTTTTACCCGGATTGGTTTCAGAGCTTGAGCATCAGGGAGAAATTTTAATAACGTGGATGCGGCCAGCAGTAGAAAGGAACGATTAATTGAGTCTCCTCCATCCAGGCCAGAGAGAGATAATTTGTATAAACCATTGCAAGACTCATGGCGAACAGCAGTCTTTATGAAAAAGAAAAGAATGAAATGATTACACACAATGTTAAGAATTATTTGTAAGTTTTTCTTCTGGTAACTTTTCTTTCACATGTACATAATAAGAAAAATATCCACAGACTATCCCAAATCCAGCCCTAAAAATCTGTATTTTCTTTTCCAGGGATTTAAAGTGGAGAGAGCATGTACACTTCTGCTGTGTCCCTATTGCACCTTTAAGTCCTCACCAGTAAATATAAAACTTTTCTACAATTTCAAGTTTCTGTTACAGCAAGTTGGACAAACATTTGGTGATGACAAACATTCTTATATCAATTTGCATTCTCCTCATTTTATGACAAAAAGTATAGCTGAGAAAAAATATAAACGAGGAGGTGTACACAAACTAATACATGTTAGAGGATATTACCCAAACATTTCAACTAATTACGATGAAAACAATTACCTTCAAACCTAAGCCACAAGTTTATAAACTGCTGTGCCATCAACACAAACATGCAGCTTACATGATGTTTTAACTAAAACTGATTATTTCTGAAACAGATTTGCAAGTTACTGCCTACTTCTAGCAGGAAACATGTTCTTAATTTAATGGGAGCTTGAAAACAAAGAATCTTGTTCTACATTAAGTGTTTAATTAGCAGTGCAGTAACCTCTCCTTTAACATACCTCTGGAATAAGGAGGGTAAGTTTCTTCAGCCAGTCTTGCAAATGATCACTGTCTGCCAGACTGGATTTCACCAAGGAACAGCAGTGAGCCCAACTCACCAAGAGCCACATTGAATAATGAGTGACTGAGAGAAAATGAGAGAAATCATGCTGTAACTACAGGAGAAGCTTTTCTTGGTTGAAGAGTTGCATAGTTCTAGCACACGTGACTGATTAGAGTACCTGATTCTCTCTTCCTAACACCTAAAACTAAGACGTTAGGAGATGATACTATGAATTTATTGAGATTCTGAGTTCACTGACATTAACATCTGCAGAGGGAACAATGTGGAAAAACTGAAGGCAATGAATAAGCCTCGGTGGTCAGACCTATATTTATGCAGACCTCTGCTGTCCATTTGACAATAACTTTGATAGAGAGACTTGCTCTGACACAGGTCGTTTAGACATTTGGAAGAAACCTGTGCAAAAAGGACAGATGGAGCAGATACAGGAACTCTGGGCCCAGAATTATTTCTGTAAACCAAAACAGACGCAACTATTGTTGACTCCACTATGGTGTTTATATTCTGCTCTTTAGAAGTTAAGATGACGGGTGGCTTTCCTACCAAAACCAGCTCTTCTGGAGATAAAGGCTGCTACAGCACAACATTTCAACTCCCAGAAAACAATTCCCAGAAAAGGAAAGTCAGACAAGTCCCCTGGGACTCCTCTGTGTATTCCCACCTGGATTATAATAGCCCTCACACTACCAAGAAACAGTTTGGTGGCAGTCCAATAGCAGTCCAATGAATTCAACACGTAACTTGTTTTCATGTTAACTCATAACATATAACTATTTTTCAGCACTAACCTTCATGTCGTGATCTGTGATCAGACTGAGCTTTTAACACCCTGAACAGGAAGAAGATAAAACTGCTTGAACTTGATCACAAAATGTAATGGATTATCACTTAGCAATACAAATACACAGGAGCAGAAACGTATACAGTCTTGACTACCCATGAAAAAAACTAAGATTTTAACCTTAGAAGGGTTAATTTCTAGAAGCATTCAATAAGAAAACTATTCAAGTGACCCACCTATAGCTTTGCTGACTACAAGTTAAAAAGTTAAGAAAAAATACCCTATTTTATCAAAAACAATGAAGATGCAAGACAGAACCAAGAACTAAACAGAACAGAAAAAAGCTAGTGTTCTTCAGAAAAAAAACACACTTTGAACAAGTATTTGCACATTTCAGATAAAATTGAAATGTTTGCATTTAATTATTCATATTTTTTAAATAAACTGCATCAAAACATTATAAAACCAAAGCCACTGTATATGAAACTATTCCTGTAACCTAACTAGAGGTTATCTTAACACTTGCAGACTTTACTGGAAATGCTCTTTTCTACAGGTATGCTTCACATTGAATTGATTCTACACCAAACCTGACCTCCCCTCTATCTGTCTGATTGTTACAATGCTCACACAGAATTGCTTTTCTCAGGACAAAAGGCAAAAAAGGTCAAAAACCCCTCACACACCTGCTAAAACAATAAAGCTAATTTCAACAGTAGTAAACTCATCATTAGTATGGGAAAAAGTAAGTCAAAATAGCAGGCAAGTAAGCAACTTAAAAATTAATTTACAACAAACTCTCCTTTATGTTGCCTTGAAATTGAGAATGCTGATTGCTATGGAGAGAATAAAAAGGAAGCGTTTTGGAGCGCAGATCTATGAGAGCATACTGCATACAGTTTGTTGCTCTGCATCCTACACCCTATTCACTTAGAGTTCTCACCACTCTCCTCCTTGCTCCTCTGCAAGGGTAAGACAACTGCCTGCAGAGGGGACTAAGAAAAGCAAATCTTAAGTCTATAGACTTAAATTTCCAATATGGGACTTAATGGGGATCGCAACTGAAAAAGCCACTTCCTTTTTTAAAGCAGCGGATAAAAACGTGCACATTTGATTAGTTTCATTACAAAAATAAAAAAGATATTGTACCTAGGTGCCAAGTTGTCATATGTATAAGCAACTGACATAAGTCGCTGAATCAAACTGGTTCCCTGGACAAGTACAAGAAACACCTTTAAAAATTGAAGTCAAAAGAAAAAAAATAGTTAATATAACAACAAGCTTTTTGATCTGCTTCTAAATCATACACACTGTGTGAATCTAAAACAAACCCACCTGTGCAGAGGGAGGAAGCGTAAAAACAACCAATGGCATCAACACAGTTAAAACTTTTATTGTTTTTTTAATAAAACAGATCTACAATACTATGTTGCATTGACTAAGTCTAGATGCTAAAATTTCTTAACCTAAGAAAGACAATTTCAATTGAATTTCTTAACCTAAGAAAGACAATTTCAAAAGAATCCATTCAAACCTTTTAATAAAAACACAGGGGGTTGGTTTTTTCAAAGCACAGACTGCTCGCTTTCTTTTAAAAAAACCTGAGGCTTGAGGGTGAGGCTGGTTGTGTAAACCTCACCTATCCCCATGATCACCACATTTAATTGTCTACACAAACGCTTTAATTATTTGTCTTTAGAGAACCTGACAGGCTTCTCAGAATTTTCAAATAAACATATTTAGATAGCAAATCCACTGCAATAAAAAAAATCATCAATTGACAAGTAAGAATTTAAAACCAATTAAAGAACCTGGTAGCTCCACTACACAAAGCCAGTGTTCACAAATGTAGTATGTTTGATAATGTACTTGTACCATTGTAGATTTGACAAGTGAAGGGTCTGTTTTTCAGAGCTTGAGCATCAGAGAGAAATTTAATAACATGGATGCAGCCAGCAGTAGAAAGGAACTATTAACTGAGTCTCCTCCATCCAGGCCATCTGTTTTGTCAGAAACACCTGAGAGAGGTGTCTCCATGTCCCAATAAATGGGAAGTGCGAATCCAGCTCACAGTTCAAATCTAACACTTTGGCAGTGACAGCTGGTCTTGTGCCCAAGAGCAATTGATTTACAGCGAAGCTAACTTTGATGTCAAAATACCACATTGGCTTGGTCTGCATTAGAAAATTAGCTGGTGTGAATCTGCTAGGAAGGCTTAGAGGTTCAAGTAAGTTTATCACATACTCAGCTATCCTCAGAGACTCCTAAAAGGAATCTAGAATTGATTTAGTGAGGATAGGGACAGCTCATATAAGAGATTACCACAAAAAAGGAATAAATGATTTGGAAAACAAAATAGGGATGAGGCACTAGAATTCTGAATTCAATTTTATGTGCTCACCAATCACCAGAAAAACCCTTCGGTCCCAGCTTTTGTAACTGACAGGTTTAAAGCTATTAGAAGATGTTTCATAGGAGAATAATACATAGGATTTAGATTAAGATTAGTAACTTTTCCACTACATGAATTTACTACCAAAATAAAGGCTTCACATAACAAAGAAATCACTTTTCTAAGTTCACCGAATGTAAATACTGCTTATCTCTCACCTCTGTTAAGCGAGGTATATGAAGACCCTTCACATGCTCACTTGTGGTCTTCCTCGATTTGCCTGGCCATGTTCTTTTTCTGTGACTCTCAGCCACACCAGACCAGGCAAAGACATCGTGGTAAGCTAAATCTAGATCTGAAGGATCAACTGCAAACTGGCATATCAGCTTCAGCAAGCAAGCAAGACAGTCTAGCTGCCACTGCAAGTAAGAAGAAAGTTGAATTTTATTTCTTCTACAATTTCACATTTCCACAAAGTAGGAGTTTTAAAGGCTAGTCAAAAAACTAAAGAAAAATTACAGAGAAATATAGAAAAGGTAGATTTAAAATAGAAAAATGCAGACATTCTATGTTTTTTTTTAAAGGAAATTAAGTGGTTCCATGAACATAAAATATTCAAGTCTATCACACAGAGTCTGATTGTTTCAATCACAGAAATAGTTTCTTTCAGAAAAGTAACATAGACTGAAAGTGATGAAAGCCTTTACAAACGACAGCTACATTTTTCTGAAGAAAACACTGTGAACAAATACCTACCACAGTCCACGATTCCTGCTCTTTAGGCTCTAAGATTCCAGAATTGAAGATTTCTAATAACTGTTGGAGCCCTCCAGCAGCAACAAACTGTAAGTATATTATGGATTCAGTGTGAGAAAAAAACAAAATCAGAAGTTTGACACCAACATTAGCTTTATAAGGAAATACAGAAAATTAAGATAAGCCAAACAGCTATTTTTTGAAAAACAAAATAAATAGTTGTGCAGAACTGTAACAAATTTATGGTCCTGATTACACAAAACCTTTCAAATGTTATGTCTAAATTTGAGATAAATTCTCCAATAGATGATGATTTAAATCAAGTTTTATTTTCTGTGTTTTCTAAAAAACTGTATCAGGAATCACAGAATACAGAAAGAAAATCAAACCTTGCAGCTCCACGTGTTTTTACTATTTTCTATTTGGTCTTCACTCGAATCATCTGAGTCTGGGTAAAGATCGCTGTAACTTCCCTGCAGATGAACAAAACCAATTCATTTTAAGACAGAGAATAACTCACCAATGTATACTTTAGATCAGAGAGAAAAACATTCTGTGAACATAACTCTCTTACCGTAGATTCCCGTCTTATCCTCCTATTGGGCTTTCCCAGAGCTTCAATAATTTCCAAGGCGTACAAAAGTTTATGGGCACTTTTTATTCGCAGAAGATCCTTCCAGCTGAAGCCATCATTACCCTTACAAGGAAAAGCAGACAATTAACACAACTATATATAATGGTAATATAAGTAAAAAATGTAAGGAGAGTATTGTTAAAGCAACACAGATGACTTTTTTCTCTTTCATTTGAAAACAGACGATTTCAAGCATATCTCTAGATATTATTAACAATTGGAACAGTTAGCATTCGGCAGCAGAACTTGAGTAAGCCTCTGCCATTAATACAAGCTAAAGTACACAAAATGTAAAGTACAAGAAGCCTAATGTTATACTCAGAATACTCAGTTATACTCCACCGAACTGTTGAGGTGTGACCATGAGGACCCATAATATTTAAAAAGCTGTTATTATTTCAGCAACTCCAAATGAGGCAAAATTTTCCACTATAGACCATGAAAATGACTAGATAACTACCTATGTTTTAAAGTTATAAAAGAGTACAAGGAGGATTACTATCACAACAATCATCCTGTTTAAACAAGGCTGTCGATGAAGAAGCTGCTTTTTCAATTCAAGCCAAAAGACTGCGACAATGAGTGTTGACTATTTTTTGTAATATTTTTTTACAATGAAATTATAAAAAACTTTGGAAACTAAGCTGACATTCCTATTTCATTTCCTAAGAATTACTAGGTTTATTTATTAGGTTTACCTTTGTCTCTGCATAATTAACATACTTAACTATTTCCAATTCTTATTTGGGGAAAATGTAAACCACTAGACACTAAAACATTCTGTATAATCAAAATCATGCACTCATGGTTCACCTGTTCATCTGAAATATTCTGGAATGCTTGCAGCATATTAGGGCACGTTGGCAGAAGCATTAACAGCTCCCAGACACGTCTGGATAAGTTTTCTGCATGGAGATGGAGTTCTTCACACCTTGCACTCTGACAAACCATAAAACAACCATCCTTATTGTGAACATCATTGTGAAAACACCATTTCAAAGTACAAAAATATATTTAGTCTTAACTGAAAAGCTACTTCCTATCTAATGTAAATCCAGAAATAGAACACAATAATTGAGGACTTAATGAACCTCGAAGAAACAACCCAAGTCCTCCTGAAGCTCAAGGAAACTAAGTTATGTTATTCTTAAGAGTACATGACGCATTTTGAAAATATTTGAGTGTAAACAGAACTTAAAACTAATGGTTCAAATACACTAACAGTTATTTCATTTCCTACAAGCTGATAAAACCATAAAGGCTGATTTTTTTAAAAAATGAAACATACACAAACCTTTAACACCAATTGCCATTGTAAGCCACCAGATCTATTTAAATAATCAATATTCTTTCCTAAGAATTGCTTTTTAATAGCTCATACAATATTTAGAATGCTTTAAATGTATCACAGAATGATGTCATTAAAAACAGAGAAAATAATGATAATGATTATACCCTACATAAAATATGAATACACAGGCAATAAACATTTTTAGCAACTGAACAGAGTACACAAGGAATAAGACAGACAGGAAAAATCAATCCAATTAAATAAGGCTTCAGTGTAAATATTCCATTAAAATTACTCTGAATTACCTCACTATCTTCCATAGCCACTTCTCCAGATGGAGGCTTAAAAGAGGCAAGCATCTCTAACAAATCAAAAAGGGTAGTGAGATGAGGTTCTTGCAGCAGTAAAAGCATTGGAATGTTGTCCTTCTGAGGAGGAGGTAGGCAGGATGCTGGAAGCTGAACACCTTCACCTTTACGTTCTCTCCTTGGTGCACCCAGGGACACAAACACCATCTAAAACCAGAAAGAAACAACAAGGAGGAGGGACACGTTCTTAAAAATGCATACAACAAACCAGAGTTTTTAACAGGATCAGAATGCAGAACTTAAAGATGCATTTCTATCTTTATTGTCCAATATTTTCTGAACAGAATCTGGAGCAACCGCCAGAGTTAAAGCTTGGTTTTGCTTTCATTAAGGCCTCCATGATGTAGCTGCATTCACTTCTCCCTCACCCCTTATTTTGCCATTCTGTCTGGGCAGGCTCTGGGCAGGCTCTGGGCAGTTTAGTTTTCGTTCAGACAGAAAGGACGTTATGTGTTGATCTGCTCTAAGCAGATCCCTTGCAGGGTCCCACATCCCTTGCACAGTCATACTATCATTCACACTTATACAAATTAAGTCAGACTTTTCCATATTGATGACTTCATCACATTTACGACTTCATCATTCAACCAGGAGGTAGGAATTGAGATTTTAAACAAAATAATTAAAAAAACCCAAACCCACAGATAAAGACCAAAAAATTCCTTTAATCTGATAAAGCAGACAGCCAGTCACTGCTGCATTCAACAATTCAGACAATGTGTGGCTATCTGATTCTGTTTTCACGAGTATGCCTTCCTAGGGGAATGGAAAAACACTAGACACTTTTATTTTATTCCTTGAGTTCCACATCTGCTAATATAACTAGAATTAGGTCTGTAATTTCATTAGTTATTTTAACACCTGGCAGCAGCAAGGGCCAACAGCATCAGTCTTAGCTTAAAGGAGGAATGTGTTGACTAGCGTTAAACCATTAGTTCCAGAAAAGTACAAGTTACTCCTTAAAGAAAAGTATAGCTTCCACCACCACTATGCAGATCAGCTGCACAAAACAAAAGCAACATATCAATCAATCTTTTTTAGTGACTGCTATCCATATGCTGGTAATACCTGCATATCCTTAAAACCCAATTCATGAAGTGTTTTTTCATCATAATCAGTTGTCAGTTCATGCCCAGATGAAATCATTCTCACAGGTCCCATGAGGCCACCTAGGACAAAAATGTATTTCAGTAAATTTCTAGCATGGCTTTCATTTTCTAGTGAAAGTACTAAGGCTTACTTTTAATAGTACACCATTATGTAGCAATTAAAATGAGGCAAAAACTCAGTGCAATTTCCTTATGAAAACTTATTATTATGTTGAACTAAATTTACTTGTATGTATTCAGAAATAACCTTTTCAGTACATCCAATCTTGCAATGCAAAGTGTTCACAGTACTGATTAAAACAGGCCATCTATATTTTGTAGTAAATTGTGCTATGCAAGAGGAGTGTAATGAAAAATTATTGTGATCATCAGCAAAATCCCTTTTCATCACACATTTCTGATAAAGTTAGCAAATGATTAACCTCACATACTTTAGAAGGGAAAAACTGAGAACATCCTTCAAAGAATTCTCAGCACTGAACAAGAAATCTGAACAACTAAAAATTTAAGAATTTAGTTTCATTTGGTGCGATCAAGCAATAGTGAAGAATTACAAACCACAAAGATGTTATACCTGAGAGTACTTGTATAGTTCTAACCACAGGTTCCTGTGCAGGAAGACATTTGTCTTTGCCTGCAACATACTACACTTCTCAGACACTGTTCTTACAAGTACATGCTTCCCAGCATCAAGCCTTGGTACTCCACATCAGTGAAGACTGCAACATCAATAGTTCAACAGGGCTTTTTCAGTAAAGCCTGTTTTTGAACTTCTTGCAGAAACCAGTCTTCTACCTGGCTATCACAGCACAGTACCTAGATGATCTTTCGAGGTCCCTTCCAACCAGTAACATAGTGTGTGTGGTTCAAAGGAACAGGCAAAATGCCAGTGTATATGCAGCAAAGATCAAGTGAGTTTCACTGTCATAAAGCCATGCCCAGGGTAGTGCGCCCACAATCAGCCTGCTGCTTCTGGTAATTCCTGAAAGCCCGTCAAGTCAGCAAGCTGAGGCTCTGCTGATGTTTGCACACAACAGATTTAGGTGATGCTTCCCAAAATGAGCTGAGATACATATCCATGTGCTGCTGCTTCTAAGCTAAAGCAGTGAAGACAGGTGTCCATGCCCAGGACAAGGAGGCTGGAACTAGATGATCTTTAAGGTCCCTTCTGACCTAAACCATGGATGATCATTTTTGCTACAGGATTATTAAAAAGCAGTTGCATGTGTTACATCTGACTGGCATACAGAGATGAGAGATATAAATGATGAATTTGAATTATAACTTCTGCATCAGAAATGTCTAAGTCTCACAAAACATGAAGCAAGCTTCTATGCAACACACTCTCCAAATTACAGAAAAAAGTGAATTAAAATAACAAGAAAATTAATGTGAAGTCTACTGAGACTTGGAGCTGTGCTAGATCTAAGAAACTTTGGCAGATCTACATTTTCTTTTCTACTTGAAATAAATGGTAGCACTGAAAGAACTCAATTACAACTGAGGTTGTTCTTAAACATAACTACAGTTAGAAATAAGAAATCCTACTGCTTGCTTATTTAGAACTTTCGGGGAATTAAAACCCCCATAATCTTCTAAGCTCTAAATGGATGAACCCTTAGAGGCTGAAAAATACAGGTATGAGCATTAGAGCTTACCAGGGAAATCTCCTTTGCGGCTGCTTTGGCCAAATTCCTGAAGCTGTGCTTGTTGATTTATCTGCTCCTTCTGCAAATTTTCATACCAATGGGTGACTTCTGCCCGTAGATCGGCCACCTGATCACTAGGATACATTTCTATAGTCATCTGCAATAAAACACGTGTTTATTTTTCACAGACACGGTAGACTGACTGCAGTGTAACAATATGGGGCGTGTACCTGTAAGAGGGCTTTTAACTTACCTTGTCAGGAAGTCCAGCTGGCTGACATACAATCCGTAGTGGTAGTGACTGTTTGTCACTCAGGGCTTTCAAGTGGCTGCTGATACCAGTGCCTTCGATTTGCCACTGTCTCAGATGATATGCAAACCTTACGAATCAGAGAAATATATTGAAAAAAATAACAATACAAACGCTCAATAAACAATAAGACAGACAAAATTTATACCTTTGGTCACTGTTTTTTATATGAAAAGCAAGTTACTGATATTCTTGCTGCTTTTCAAACAAAACTAACGTAACTCTGAAAGAGTTTCTTTGGGGAGAAATGGGGAAACATGAATTACATCTGTATTGACTTTATGCAAGGACAAAGGCCAACTCTTGTAACTGCTTAAACCTTGTATGTTCCCTCTCAGAATTATCCACTACTTTACACAAAGAAAACCAAGGAAACTACTACTTTAAGAACTCATTTGTCATTACAATAAAAGAAATGTAAATATATTCTGCATCCATATGTATCACTGGAACTACCTACCTTCTCCTAAAAGCCTCCAGGTGTGTCTTAAGCATTAAGAGTCCTCTTTCAATAATGGTCAGGCTGGAATAAGAGTCTTGCTCAAGATTACTAGATGCTATCATCAGGCTCTCCATACACTTGCTAATAAATTCCTGTTCTTTTTCCAGACCAGTTTTACCTGTAGCATCAGTTAAAGGCAGAAGCACAACTATGAGGCTGCATTTTAATACAAAGAATAAAACCAGGATAACACTAGATAATCTTTACAACATTTTAAACAGAGTACAAAAATGAAAATTCATACCGTTGATATAGTAAGAGTTGATATACTGGATAGCTGCTCGACTGACATCACCGGACTGTGCTCTTAAAGCAATACCCCAGAATTGGTCCATGCCGCACAACTTTATACAGAAAGAAAACAAACACAAAACCAATATATTGCCTCGTTATTTCACTAGGAATGATATTTTTCCGACCAGAGATATTTTATTTGCCTCTTGACACTATTACTAAAAATATCCCCATTGTTCCTCTCACCACTGCACACATAAATTACTACAAAATTCTAACTGCCATGGATTTTCTTTTATCCTTTGAAGCCTGAGGAAAACTGGTTACAAGTCAAAAAGTTCCCAATTATTAAAAAATTAATACCTCTAAATGAAGCCTTACACTTTAATTCATTGCAAGAACAGAAAATGTAATAAAAACTTGCTTCTAGTCAATTCACAGGAAAATATTTTACATATCACTGTATTTCTACAGCACTCTCTGATCTCTTATCTCTGCCTCTAGAGACAAAAGATACACATGCATTCTCAAAGTCATGAAAGAAGAGCAGGATCACTGGCCTCTTTTATTGCCACTTCACTGTTCCAACTCTTGGAACTTTTGAAACCTGATCTCCCAGGACTCTCAACCTGTATAAAGACTACCACTACAGGCTGTGACATTACTGTCTACCAGTAAATCAGTAGACAATAATGAAGCCAGTAAGTTATTAAGAGATATGTCACTGCACATAAGTAATATAACTGTCCTTATCTTTGGACAGAAATAAAACATGAGTGAAAACTTAAGCTTACCTCTGAGTTTGAGCCACCATCATATGCACTAGTAGCCAGTCGAGCCAAATTACATAAATGCTGAAAGAGGTTTAGGCCAGTCATGCTAATAGTTTCAGGTTTGAGTTGTGGCATCTAAATAGAATGAATGTACTTTAGCATGGAAAAAAACCTCAGGGATGAAACAAATAGCAACTATAGGGTTTTTCTTCCATTATCACAGCTAAACATCATTGTTATTACAAACTGTATTCCAGCGTAGCAGACTTAAGTTTATTCTTGCAAAAGTTCACACTCTCTGAATTTTAGATACAACACACAAAAACTACTGCTGGCTTGAACAAAACTTATCTGCCACTGATTTGGACCACAACAGTCCAGTAGGACTTATCAACAGTAGGACAATTTGCTAGCATTCATGATGTGTCTTAACTCCTACGCTTACAAAACTGGACAGAGAATTGTGCAGCCTTGAAAAAAAACTAGCTCTACTGCTACATGTTCCTAATGTCTGTGGAAGTATCAATGAGGTTTATATGCCCCCAGTAAAAAAGACTAGCTTAGTCATATAAGCTATCTATCCATAAAGTTATCAATAAAGGTAAATCCACGTCACTTATTTTTCCAAATTGAATTAAGCACTACACAGCTTCCATTAGAGCACACAGGATATTTACAAAGAAACTCAAGTAAACACCAGAGTGAAAAAAATTCACAACAATCCTTTCCCCTCCTCCCTCCAAACAAAGAAAAAATACTACATGAAAAGTGGTGCTCTCAGAGACTACTGAAGAGCTACTAAGAAACTTAAAAATGAGAAAACTAAAAATTTAAATATCTTAAATAGTGCTGATACGGAATGAAACTCTATACATACCTTTTCCAAAAAAAGATGCTTGTAAGTCTCCATACCCATAGCATGCTGATCTTTACTTCGTACTTGATTCAAAAACCAGTGTAGTGCATCATCATAGCATTCAGAATCTTCTACTAAACAGTGCCACAGTATGTCCACTTGTTCTAAACTCAACCCTAAAATTAGGGAGGCATTTTTAAACCACTCCTCTATAACATCAAATGTACAGAGATATTCTATAGGACCCAAGAGTACATACATAAAAAACAGTAGTTTTTGTTAGGACAGTAAGTTTTTGTAAAGAGCAAAGTACAAATCCATTAACTACCAATCAGGAAGCGCACACTCTTCCTCTTTTAGAGCTGGCAGTAAGTCACAGTTTCTGGTCATGAGTGCTGACAGTTCTTACTACATCTATGAGAAGAACAGACAAATCCATGATATTCTAGAAAATGGCAGGTTATTTCTCAGGTCATGAGTAAATACTGGGCAGAACATACAGGCCAGCTTTAAGAGACTGAGGTATCAAGAATGAGGCAATATTTCTGTTTAAAATATACTTATTTATGCTAGTATTGATTACTAAGAACCACTTGAGCCGTACTATGAGGTGATTCTCTCATAAGGTACCTCAAATACTTACTGAAATGATCTGGTGATCCTAGAGTTGAAAACACACATGTCAGGAACTGAAGGCGAACCTGAACTTCTGCACTGTGGCTGTATCTGAAATGTAAATTAGTGTAAAATCAGTTTATTTAACAGTTCATGGTCATAACTCATACACGTCTCTTCTGAATTTCCAATCCCAGCTAATACATTCTCTATAAAAATACTTCCATAACATATAAAAATTTCACTTATGTTTTTCTTCAGAAGGCAGGAGTTTAATGGTCAAAGGAGAAAAACAACATACAGTTTTGCCTGATTTTAAAGAATTTCATCCCACTTTCAAATGGGTTTTGAAGTAACTTTCCGCTAGAGCAGTGCCCTATATAAAGGAGTAAGATGAGGTAAAATTTTGACCCATAAATAGCAACATTTTCCAATTGCAGGTGCCTATATTTACATACTGACTTTGACACATGTCAAAACATGCCTAGTCTATTTCACCAGAACTGAGAAGCTAGATACAGTTTTGCTTGTGTATACATACACCTCAATTCTAACCACAGAAACTGGAAAGCACAGATTAACGTGTTAAACAGACAAAAAGGTGAATGTTAACGGATTGCAAAAGTAAACATTTAGTTAATTTAATGATATTAAATCACTTTATGTTTAATGATATTAAATCACAGAAAATCTTTATTTGTTAACAAATAAGACATTATGATAAAGAGTTGTGTAGTTCTTTATGGAAATGAAAACTATTTAATATTTTGTTAACAAAGACCTGATTTACAGATATTTTTCTCCCTAAGCGTGTTATGACCCTATGGAAAGGATTTACTTATAAGAAGACACCAGAAGCACCAAAACAAAAGCAGAAATATTTAAAACCATAATGTATTGAACATGGAAAGGTAGTTAGGTACTTACAAGGCATGTTTATGTCGTCCTTCCCTGACAGCCTGAATGTAGTGTACCAGATTATCAAAGAAAAGTTTCATCATGTTAAGCTCCTTTTCTGCCCACCTGTGTCAATATAAGGGCAGAAATTAGAAACTGTTATAGAAAAATAGCCTAAGTAAACATTCAATTTTCCAGCTACCATGAACTGACAGGCATTTTCCAGTACAGTACTCTCTTTTTTCCTTTATTCGTCCTAGGCATAGGACTGACAGAGAACACGCCGTTTTGAGCCCACAAAGAGTGTTCCCAGAGGCCCTAACTCAGAATAAGTCTAAGCCAAAATTCCCAACCAAGCATATATTTAAACATCATTTCAAAAAGGCCAAGAAAAATTTCTGATAATCACTGTAAACTTTCCAACAAGTTTCAGTGATCCATTCTCTACAGTTAGAGTGGTTCTTTATATATGTTATTCTAGTAAGGGATGCTACATGATCTATCTTTATATTTCAAAGGTTTCCTTATAAACAGATTTTTTTATTACTGAGAAGCATTTGATAGACAACCAGAACAGAAACACTTAACATCAGATTATTACAACCCTTTACAGCATACTATTACTATACTAGAACTGTCTGTACATCCTTTGGGATTTAAAGAAGGGTGGGATTAAAAAGATATAAATTAAGTCTTCACCTCAGTTAAAGACAGTATTGCATTATGGAGAAATATAAGCCCAAGTGTAACAGACAGAAGACAATACTAGGTCATTGTTAATTTGGTCCACATCTAAGGAGCAAGAGCTGAAGCAGAGTCCTGTAAATTACATTTCTTTTGGTTGAGCCGTTCAGGATGGGGGGCTACTTACATTGTTATCCAATGTGTATCGTAACTGCTCCCAAATTGTTGAAATGTACCAAACAGCTTTGGTAGAAGGCGAAGCGAAACTACTACTGACCTAAAGGAGAAAGAGAAATGGCAACAACACACGATTGTTGCATAATGACAATAGTTTTATAACTTCTTTGAGAAGCTTAGATCCAGTAAGCAAATAGGCTAAATGAAAGCGTAACTAATTAATACTTGTAACTCATCTGACAAATACAGATATTAGCAAAACGGAAACAACATAATACTACAGGTGATGCCCAGCAACTGCTTGAGCAATTGCTTTACAAAAATAAATTCCACTTTTGCCAGTCTTGAAATGGCACAGTCTCAAAGCTTTGGCTGGTATTATAACCAGCTATCTGAGATCAAGATGCTGCTTCACAGAAATTAAATGCCCCAACAAACTTGGTGGGAAAGAACTTCTCTGTTCTTCAGTCACTTGCATGCAAAACCAAAATATTCAATTCAACATGCTTACAGTAAGGCACTAGACCTTGCACTCGACTGACTAAGATGTGTATCTGAAGCAGTATCCTCTAGCAAAAGGGAGAACAAACAAATACAACAAGATGAGAAATCCAGGACACTGATAGAATAGAAAAATGGAACATCAGACACATCCATAACCCCCTGATTTTATACTTTCATTCTTTCTGGTTTAATTAATCTTCCTGGAAAATGAATTAAGAATCACAGCCAACTTGGATTTCCTATTTGTTGCAAAAATAATACATGAAAAAATTAAGATTATTTACGATTTAAGTTACCTGTTGTTTGCTAAGTTTTCTAAGCAGCCTTCAATAAACCTCATTCGAATCTGTCTGTCAGTGAACCAGCATACTAAAGAACAGAGCAGTTTCTCCGCTTCATTTATTAATCCTTCAGAGAGATGAATCTACAGCAAGCAAAGAGAAAGGTCACTGAATAGTATGCATTTCTTTTCTTTAAAAGAAAATATTCTTTTGTGGTATTCAACTTACTGCATCTTCATCCTGGACTAGATCCCACAAAAGGGTATTTCCTTTCTTACAAACATTATCCAAATTAATGTCTGTTACTGCACTGCTGTTATATTGATGTTTATGAACTGTTGGTCCTGAACAAAATACAAAGACTGTTATGAATAAATAGAAGGAACTACGTAATCTGAACATTTCACCCTAAGCACATGAGGAACAACACGTTTTATTTGTAAGCCTGGCGATTCCAAAGTGCATACAACAACACTGTAATTGCAGCCTTTTTTGACATATGGGTTGTTAAAAGAAGACAAAATATTATGACCACAGAAGTCAGCAAGAGGACATTTAAGCCAGTATTTACACTGGTTTTGGCAAGGTGTAATAAAAACAGTAATTAAGAACTGTTGCGGCGCTTTTTGATTTAATTACATTTAATTCATAGTGTAATTAAACTATTTCTTAAGTCTTTCTGTAGTGCTGGAACATGAAGGGAAGTATCTTTATAGCTATCAATAAATTCTCATCATACAGCACGATCTGCTGAATCTAACTACAAAACAGGAAAATAAGGCCTCCATTTTTTATGTATCAAAGTGCATGATTCTAGAAACCCACCGTGTTTTCATAAACACGGATTGACACTTTCCTCTTCCTATGTGGCCACAGCTGGTACCATTCATTTATCTGCTATTTGATACTATTTTCATGTAACAGCAAAATCAAGCAGAAAATTTAGATTGCGTGCACTGCACTGTAATTACTCGCACGTGCAAAACTAGGGGTGTCAAAAATAGTCTGCGCTGAAGTCATGCTCCAACAAGAATTTGGATCTTCAGTAAAATGTGCAGTATCTATTGAAAATATTGAAAAATATGCTGATTTACAACATGTTTTAATGACAAAGTTTTAGTAGTTTATTCAACTTTGCAGTGTAGGAAAAAGTCCTTCCGAACTTTCTGTGTCAGGCTGAAATTATAATTCAGTTCCACATAGCAAGAAATGTTAAGCCTGAAGAAAAAAGACACTTCTCACTCAGCCGTACTTCAAGACAAGATATAAATGGCATTGGCTTTACTGTCAGGTGTAAGATAGTAAACTTGGTTCTGCCAGACCAGTGACAAAAAATGTCAAGCCTTCATTAACCATATCCTCAGTTAAATTTAAGAGGAGGATAAAACAGAAACTAAAGCTGCCACAAAACACAATATGGGAAGATGATATAATTCTTGAGAAGGACTTTAGTAGTATCTTAAATTGTGCCCTGAAGTAAGCTAAAAGATTTGGCAGTGTAACATGAAATAGCATAAAATGTATTTTAAGGCAAGGTCCTTAAAATATCAAGCTATATTTTAACTAATTTTTCCAAAATTATCTTTGTACAGCCTGTTACGGTTAACTCATTTAAGATGACAAATGTACGGCATCAAAAAAAGCCACCCACCAGAAGAAAAATCACATGGGTTTCAGAACAGAACCCCCCCCCAATTTAGTACCACCTTTGTTTTAATTTAATAACCAATTAGAAAAAGAAGCAGCAACAATTGCCATACTCTTTACTGACTTTATTTAACTTGCACTTAAAGCTCCAGCAGAAGTGGGAGAAAAATGAAAATGGTGAACATAACTATACCTAATGCGATACAAAAATGAATCTCTTGGTAAAGAAGTAAACACTCAGTATTCACCACAGTTTCTTTGGGCAAACAGACATTATGGGTAAAATAATTTCATTATTTTAAAATACTTATATCAAGTCAGAAGTACAATGGTTTCTTTTTATCACTCTTACCTTGACTAAGATGTTCATGATAGATAGAGGCGAGGTTAGGAAGGTGCTGCTGAAGATGGGTTGTTAGCTCAGCGTGTGAATTAATCTGTACAAGCTCTTCTTCACAGCCGGACTCTTCCCCATCAAAATCAGCCATATTTTTCTCTGATTTTGCACTGACTTGGGAGCTACTGCAGCTGACATCATCTGCACTTAGCATATCATCAACCATGTGCCTGTAAAAGAGTATTAGAATGGACATTATCAGCAGAAAGTTGTTTATAGCAGATTACAAGTGAGTAGAAATCTCCTTAAAGCTCAAGTCAGGATGAATCATCTGTCTGAATCACAGACCTTCATATGAATTTGAATAACAATTACAGACAAACTGAAGGTCTCACTATCACGACGACCGTGTTGACCTCCTTACCGTTAACTAACCACAGCATTTTCTAAAGACTTTATTCAGATATTAACAAAACAGATCACCATGTGATAAACTGTCGTCTCTGTTAGACAAAACTATCTTCAACTAAGGCAAAATGCCTGGATCTTGGCCCAAGCAGAATATTTTGCTACTGTTTTTATTTCTGTTATAGAAGGGAATCAGAAGAAATGTCAGGCTACCTACCCATCATGGTGATGGTGGGGGTGGTGGTGATGATGGTGATGCTGTGGCCCAATGAACTGTCGACAGTTAAATAATTCATTTCCAATAGTTTCCCCAAGGAAGTCCCCCGTATGAGTTATACAAGAATCTTGAGACCCTTGTGAAATGTGAGCAGTGCTCATTTCCCCTGTCATATCATGCTCCGCATCCTCAGCATGAGAACAAGCATCTAGTATTCTAATTCGATTATCCACCGGTGTCACAGAGTCAGTGTTAAAAACATGGTCCTTTCCCGCCGCATTATTTGCACCACTCCTCTCTGATGCTGCCTGTGAATCTCCCAGACAAATGCCTGCTTGTGATTCCAGTTTCCTGCTTCGTAGATCTGTGCTCCTACTGTTTTTCTGGGGATTATGACTCCTATCTTCTTCCTCTTCATCCTCCTCCTCTTTGAGAGCTTCAATATCTGCAATGTCTTCAGACTGCACCTCACTTCCAGGGCTTCCAGCAGACTGGCTTGCATGACTGGAGTTGGCCTCATTACTGGACCCATCACTGTGACCACTGCTACTACCAGGACCACTACTGCCATCCTCGCCACTGTTGGCTGTCTCATCAGAGCTTCCTTGCATGGATTCCTGAAATTATTTGGACATTTTATTTTAAGACTGGTGGAAAGAGTAAAACACCACTCAATACATAAGCAACATCACCACCACTGAAATATCATTCTTTTTTGAGAAAATGTGTTAAACCTACAAGTCTTCATCCATTCTTTCACAATGTGGTTGCCAATGGCAAAATGTAATGTAATACGCTCGATTAATTTTTGTGTTACCTTGTTCAGCCTGGAGAACAGAAGTTTGAGGGGAGACCTCACTGCTCTCTACAATTACCTGAAAGGAGGTTGTAGTGAGGCAGGTATTAGCCTCTTCTCCCTAGAGACTGGCAGTAAGACAAGAGGAAATGGGGTCAAGCTGTACTGGGAAAGGTTCAGAATAGATATTAGGAAAATCTTCTTCCCAGAAAGAGTGAGGGCTTGGAACAGGCTGCCCAAGGAGGAGGTGAAGGCATCACCCCTAGGAGTGTCAGAAGACATGGTGTTTCAGGACATGGTTCAGTGGTTAGGGGTTGTAGGGCAGAGAGCTGCACCTGACAATCTGGAATGTCTTTTCCAACTGTGATGATGCTATGATTATTTATAACAGGCTATATGTACAGTCTTTGCACATGGGGTCACACTGTGACACGTAAACAATACGCTGTGTAATCCTTCACTAGGACATGACCTCACACATTAAGTACTTACTCAGATTCTGAAATTACTATAGACAAAATACTATTTCCATAGCTTCAAATACACAACTTGGTACTGAAATTCAGTTTTACACCCTTACCTCCGTATCTGAAAGTCGCTGCTGCACATGTTTTGTTCTGTTAATAAGCTGTTCCTCCATTTCAATATCGCTGCCTCCACTCTGGTGGGTGTCACTGTTATCACTACTTTGAGGGCTTGCTGCTGGTGACCCTAGTTTGAAATCACATTCCCTATTATTTTGTGATAATATATTAACTGAAATGTAACAACATTGCATAAATCTGCCTCAGAACTCAACAGCATTCTTCCCGCAAGCAGGTGAGCATGGGGTATAACTCTGCTCGTGTACAAGAACACTTAAAATTCTTCTCAGAACACTGAGCATTTCATGGCTGTGTTTGTATTCTAATAGCTTCTCTTGCTGGTATATAGCACAGCTACACAGATCCTACACAAAATAGAATTTTCTTATAACTCCTCAATAAAGTATAATTTTCCAACTTTTACTCTTCCTTCTACTCAAATTCAATATAACATAGAAAAACATCGGAGTATCCAACATCCAATCATGGTGTACTTCTAAAACTTTACTTACAAGGTGAAGGGGCTGCTCTTCTGAGCTCCTCTTCTTCTGAAGGAAAAAAGCAGGATGAAAAAATAAGTGACTAAGAATCTTTTCTGTCAGCATATAGTTGTCCATGATGCATAAAAATCAGCAGTAGGAAAAGAAAGGGGAACCACAGTAAACCAGCTTGGCAGTACTTTTAGTAATGACTGTGGGGAAATACACAGTCAAGTAAAAAGAAACCCCAATGACAATAAAGAGCTTGTAATAACAAAATCAACATAAAATTATTTGTAACATTCCATACAGCTATCTAAATTACAGATGTTCAGTAGAACAGGAAACCTGAGAGTTACAGACCATCCTCTGATTTAAAAAAAGAATAAAACTAGAAAAATACAGACTACTTTACAGACAGAAACAGATTTGATCCGAAACAAAAAACTTTCCAGATGTGCTTGCAAAGTCTTAATTCTTTTGGCTTTATCCTCAGCCTCTGCTTGGAGAATACACGAGCATGATGCTTTCAAAAATGCTTCAAGTAAGAAATTCTAGACAACCTTATTGTTCAAGGTCAACAAAGAGACCATGAAAATGAAAAATTTAACTCCCAGATCTACCGGAAAAACACATACCTTTTTTGTTTCCCATGGGTAGATTGGTACTCAGTAAAGATGCAAAAGAGCTTTGTTTTGACAGCTGAGCCTTAGCTGCTAGTGCATTATTCCACAGTGCTTTTATAAGCATCGATGCCAAGTACAGGGTCTATAAACAAAAGAAGGTAACGGTGCCAATTAAGAAGCAGCAGGATTTGCATTCCAAGATCCACTTTCTACACACCAACACTACAGTTCACCAAAAGAAATGAAGGCACAAAATAAAGCTGTGTGAAACGCTTCTGAACTTCAGATACAGGGTTAAATTGTTCTATTAGAGCTTATGCAGTCTTCAAAACTCTCCAAAACATATTAGAATTCAAAAGCCAGAAGAAAAGGTCTTCTTGCAGAAGCATGCAGCTTCAGTCATGCAGTTTCCTCTCGTAGGTATTAATGGATATTACCTTTTTACACATTCTGTTTAGAAAGACTACACCATAATCTTGTTTAATATACTAACATCATGCCATTTTTTGTTACACCGCTTTTGTGCCCAGTCTTTACCTGTTCAGTGTGAGCACTTGGGTGAAGAGTTGAGACCAGGTTAAGAAGATGTCTAAGTGGGACAGGGTCCAAGTTTTTGATCAAAGAAGGAAACAAGTCATGTATGTAACGACTGCAATGCTTTAGCTATAAAACACAAACAAACAGAAAAGGTAACCGGAACAGCAACACAGACTTTATTTTTAAATATTCAAAGAATAACTTCTGAAATATTTCTGTACATGCTAAATCCAGAGGGTAACAGCATTTGTGCTACTATTGCACTGGTGAGGCCTCATGTTGAGTACTGTACTCACTTCAAGACATTGACGTGCTGAAGCGGGTCCAGAGGAGAGCAAAAAGGCTGGTGAAGGGACTAGAGGGAAAGTCTTATGAAGAGAGGCTGAGGGAGCTGGGGGGGTTTAGCCCGGAGAAAAGGAGACTCAGGGGAGACCTTATCACACTCTACAACTACCTGAAGTGACGCTGTAGACAGATGGGGGGGGTTGGGCTCTTCTCCAAAGCAACTAGCGACAGGACAAGAGGGCAGGGCCTGAAGTTGTGCCAGGGGACAATTAGGTTGTATGTAAGGAAGCACTTCCTCAAGGAAAGAGTGATCAGATATCGGAATGGACTGTCCAGGGCAGTGATGGAGTCCCCATCCCTGGAGATGTTTAAGGAAAAGACTGGATGTGGCACTTAGTGCCATGGTCTAGCCAATGTGGTGATGTTAGGTCATAGGCTGGGCTGGATGATCTCCAGCATCTTTTCTAGCCTCAATAATTTGGTGATTCCATCATTATTACCTTATTAGCAGAGGGAAATACAGGTAAGTGCATTATAGGCTAATAAGAGACTAACAGAATAGCCTGTGAAATTGTTCAGCATTTCCAGTAATAGATGTCAAAAAAAGCATGAGAACATTTAGCAAACTATTTACACGTTAAAGTGACAGTGCTCACAGTTTTTTATTCTTAGGTTAAATGCTGCTTTGCAAAGTAATTCAAAGGATTGCATTATGTCTGTAGGGATGCTAATATTAAAACAAACCTGAAGTAACGGTTACAGGAAGCATCTAGGAAAAAAACCCGAAGTTCCTAATGCTGATGACCACATATTCACCTCAAAGGGGTTTTTTTCATTATTATATTTTGCCTTCCTGGCAGCAAATACAGTAACTGCATCAGCAGTTTCTGGAGTACATGTCATCTTTCATCACTTTCAAACTGGAATGAAATTATGTGGGTTCTAGACAAGGATGCATTTAAACATCTTGAGATATCTGCTGCAGCTCAGAGAATACAAGCTGTTGTCCAAAAGTTATTTTGAATATCAGAAAATACATTCTTTAAGGCCTTCTCATTTTTTGTTCTAAATGTCTCAGAGTTTTAAACAACATTAGAAATTCAAACCTTTCACAGGAAGTAGTAAGATATAATTCTGATAATCAAGCACATATCACTATGTCAAAGTGAACATGTAAACTGTAAAAGTATAACCGCATTTGGGTAATTATATTGATTTCTTAATAAAATAATTAATAGAAAAATCCAGCAGTCTAACAACATTATGCATTACTGTGTATTTGAAAACATCAAGTATATGAAAATACTGCGTATTGCTTTAAAAATGTAATTAAATAAGTAATTATTGGGGCCCTCTGGAGTGAATGCTGTCATAATGAGCATTTATTAACATACCAGATGCACTTTATAATGACAAAGGACTGCAGAGGTTTCCAAATGCACATACATTTGATTTAAAAAAGTTAGAGAAATACTGAACACCAAAAAACCTGTTTAAATTCTAACTCATATGAGGAAAAGTATCTGCCCTGTGTCCGTTAAAAAAATTGCGTTTATTTCTCTGACGCTGATGCATCTGTGTGTATTTTTCAAAAAAACGACACTGAAAGCAGGCTTTTCCTGGGGACTGCTTTGAGTTTGGTTTTTTTGGAGGCTGGGGGAGATTTTGTTTTGTTAATAAAAAAGTTAGAGCGAAATACTGAAAACCAGTTTCTACACCAGGAAATAAAAGTACCTAGATATAAATATTGCACAACCTAAAATAAAAAGCATAGCGGTCCTTTATAAGTAGCAAACTCATCTGTCTTTCTGAAGTGAAAAAAAGCCTATCAGTTTCCAGGTTTACCGAGCAAATAAATTCTCATGCCTTCTATAGATTCCACAGCAGCACCACTGCACAGCCATAAACCTCACTGCCACAATTTTCACCTCATTGTTGTCACTGGGCGTTAACAGAAATGAAAGCTACAATGCATAGGAGCAAGGCAATTCAGTACAACAGTAAAAACATTCCATCTGCCCTACAATCTTCATCCTCATTCTTAGTGACAACACTATTTCTTTGCTATACAACTTCATTTTCTTCTTGTATAGGAGCAGCCTAGGTAAATTTCTGCGTTAATAGAAAAACCAGGAATTGTGGCAGTTACCAAACTTCCAATTTTGGTTTGCAAAACACTTAGACAAGAAGAGGCAAGAAACTCAGCTTTACAAATACAAAGGAAAATGAACTTCTCGTTTTCAGTCAATTTTTTTTAACACTCCTGCAATTATAAAAATGTTATATATATACCTGTGCTGCAGCCCAAATACAGTCTATGTGTTGAGTACTAAGTCTCCCTTCAGCTGCAAGAAAATTCAGAATCACTTGGCACTGTTTGATGATCTGCAAAGTGAGAACATATTGAGGAGAGGTTTTACTAGAACAAGAAGTTACTCTTCCATGTTTATAAAAAAGTAATAATAAGTGCATACAAACCTCAATATGTAAATTTGGTCCAAAAATGTGCTCAACTACATTGTTGCTGATAAGCCAATCTGCAAGCTCTTTTGCAATTGACCTAAAGGTGAAGAAAAAAAAAGCGTGGCAACATGTAAAATTAGCTGCCTATAATACATACACTGGGCTCTTCCCTCGCACAGCATATCTGTCAACTTAATATCTGTAATTGTAGTTAAGTAAGTATATTAAAACTTTTTCAAACACAAAGGTTACTCAACACTGATTCAGTCATCCACTCATTAGGCAAGAAGCAAGTAATTTCTATGATTTTTCCTTTAACTAAAAAATTAATGCCAAACAGCATTACCCCATCAACTTTCTACATCATTAGCAAATATAACCAACAACTCTACCAGTTATTAGCTAATAGAGCTCAGCAGACCTCCCGCAGATCACTTCCAAAGACTTCACAGGCAGGCTGTTACAAACACTGCTTTTTAACCCAGGTTCAGAATGACACTTCTAAACTACTGAGCTCATAAAGGTAGCTACTGGTGAGAGTGATGAAAGTTATTTTATTAAAAAATGCCTGTTAAATATTTGTATATAAATAGCAAAGTGATACAGCTTTAAAAACATGTTTTACTAATACACACGTAGAGTACAGGCACTTGAAAACTCTGTTTGTTTCATCCATAACCATAGGCACTTTACACACCGCTGATCCGTAAGCAGTCAGTCATTCAAACAGAATAGGACAAGTAACCTGAATTTTTCAAAACAAGAGCTGAACTTCCAGAAAGGACTGCCCTGTCTGGAAACTAGTGCATAAGCTCCCTTCAACTCCTTCCTTTCAAGCAAATGTTTGTTTACCCAGATTTTGGCACCAGAAGCAATCAGAGGACATGACTATTTAAAGCACAGTCTGTAATTTAAATGGTCCTGGAATAAAAGCTCTCTGTTTCACCAGAAAGATGGGAGGAAGAGGGTTGTCTTAGATGACTACAGGAAGAATTATTTTTACCACTATCCCTGTCACATTTATGGTCTCTATTTAAACCTCAGGATTGCAAATCTTTATAATCCACATTAGAAAAAAGAAATCCTTTTACCTAAAGAGATTGCCTTTGCAGGCGTTCCAAACAGGATTCACTTTCTAGGGTATGTTGTCAGCTCTTAAACTGCTTTGAATTGCTTAGTAACTATGGATGAACTTAAGGAGCAAAGTCTCCACTACTCAACACCATTCCTACCCTGTCCTCTTCTACACAGAACACAGAAAATCAAATATTCTTATTCAAAAAATACAGCATCCACTAACATTTAAGTAAGAAGTTGCTTGTGAGGTACAACAACTTACGAGCAGTATCATTTATAGCTTTTTTGTAATTTAGTTCTCACAGTGTAAAGTCATTTTAACAGAGCATCTGCCCAAAAAGCAATGAAAAATATAGCACAAACCTGTTCCATGAAATTCAAATCTACTTAACTTTCTACAGCCTTGTTTCACATCAACGCCAATATCCACCTACCACCCCAGCACCTCAAATCTGTCTACTGCAAACCCAACTTAGAAATATGCACATTACAGATTCAGAGCTTGGACTTCTGTTTAACAACATCCGAGGTAAGACATTCTCACACATGACCTGTGAGTTTGCAGCTAAAGAAACTTATTCATTTGAATATAGGAAATTATAGTCCAGTCTCCTTTAGCAGTAAACATGGCTATATGCAATGTTTATCCACGCTGACAAGCACAAGTGACCACTGTGGCACTGCCCACAGAGCTCCAGAGACCAAAGCTCCTTTACTTTTCATTTTGTCATATACATTACAGATTCATCATAAATCACAACTGCCCAACCCACACTCTAAAAGCTGAATGCATCCTGCAAAAAAGTTCCTTGAACTTGGGGCCTAGTTGGCCCCAGCTCTGTACGTATTCACACTGCAGCCCCTTGGTGCTCCTGTGACATGACCAAAACATACATGGAAAGCTTTATGGATTGCAAATTGCATGTATTAAAGGCAGACAGATCTGGCCAAATCAGGTAATGTACACTCACTACATGCAGGAGATCTGAATGAATGCAATTCTGGTTAAGCAGTTTGGAAAAAATCATTGCATATGTTCCTGCATAATTGATAAATGACTCGGGTGTTAACGTTTAAGTCATACGAGGTAATTTTGTTCCAAGGCCACTTAATTTCTTCTTGGATCTGAATTCTTAAACCTACAGCTTTTAGCACCGATCCCAGATAAACACTGCTAGATTCACCAGGTGTTGTTAATAGGAGACGACATGCTGCTCGGTGTCTCTAAACCAAGTACTTCTGCTGCCGGCACAACAGTATCCAGACATGTAGACATGGTATCCAGAGTCATATGTTGCATTTCAGCTACTCTGAAGGGGAGAACAGAAATCTTTGCAACAAAATGAGCTCCCTCACGTTTTATTATATCTATACTCTGCAACCATTTTTCCCCTGAAAAACAATGGGTTATTGTTTTGAAAGAATGCCTTTTTTTAATGGATGTATTCTCAGAGGTAAAAACTCCTTTGTCCTACCAGTGAGCTCAACTGTGATAAAATGACATCTCAGATTTCTGAAGGTAAATAGTCATTTGAAATGGATTTGTTGAGGATGACCAGAAACAAGAGGATCCTTATGAAAGGCAGAAAGAAGCCTTTGTGTTTCCCAGATAAAATTATTCCGCCCAGAAAGTTTTTCTGAGAGCTCACCAATCACTAAATACATTGACTTAAAAACTGCAAACCTATTACCTGCATTAAGTGTTATGCTCTCGGGCATACTATGATATGTATTTCATAGAATCACTAGGGATGGGAAGAGGCCTTGAAAAATCATCCAGTCCAATCCCCCTGCCACAGCAGGATCACCCAGACCATGTCCAGGAGGCTTTCAAACGTCTCCAGAGAAGGAGACCCCACAGAACCCCTGGGCAGCCCCCTCCAGTGCCCCATCACCCTCCCTGGGAAGAAGTTATAGAATCAAAGAAACAGGCAGAGTTGGAAGGGACCACAGGATCACCCAGTTCCAAC